>JAJHUR010091029.1:0-97617 GCA_027495735.1 Lutjanus campechanus
AATGAATGAATGAATGAATGAATGAATGAATGAATGAACACATAACTTTATTTCAAACCATAAAATATATATAAAACATGATTAAAAATAAACGAGACAAACGTAACAGTGTCCGAAAAGGAGTAGGCAAAACTTATATATCCCTACCCCCTTTTTTACTTTTCTTATATATGTTACTCATATTATTTTAACAAACTCTAGTTTACTAATAATCAGTATTGGCCCTGACAAAAAACAAAACAAAACAACAACATATCCTTCAACCAGTAGTGTGAAGATATTGATTTATATCCCTTGATGCCACTTAAAGGAGCATAGCCACTGTATGTGTTTAACTTTAAGACTGATAATAACAGATTGATGTAATTACTTTTTGACAGTGTATCATAGACTAGCAACTCACCTGCAGGTGTTTCATTCAAGACTTTAAAATTTAAAGTTAGTTCTGCCCAGTCACAGTTTAATTGTTTTCCATCCATTTTAAAGTGGCTAGAATCCATATTTTTTATAACAAAGCCCTGGCTCTACGGAGTTTTATAGCAGCTTCAGCTCATTGTTAAGCTGTCCAACTTGCAACTTTATTGTTCTGGTTCAGTCTCACAGCTCTCATATGACCTTTTTGGCAGCAGCAGGGAACTGTTTTCAGTAAAAAGCTCTAAAATCCCACTGTACACTACCTGCTTCATACCATGCAGCAGACAGACACAATGTATGGCTTATTGAATAAATTTAGTGGAGCATTTAACAACTAAAGAGCTAGATATTTCCCTCAGGGGTTGGTGGAGACCAAAAACAGAGCTAAGAGACAGTCAATATTGGACTTGTTGCACAAACACAACAAGAGATAAATGCTAATGGCCCTCTGTTATGGCTAGATTTTTGTTAATAGGTTTGCTGTTTGCTAACATGTCTGCCATATCAGCTTTAGGTGTCAGTGCTGTGTACACAACTAGTCTCTGCAACCCCAAAATGGCCAAAAAAATCTATAATTGCAGCCAGGTTTAAGTAAATAAGTTCCTTTGATCTTTTAACTGAGTTGGTATATTGAGTCCATAATGGTGATTTACTGGAATCCATAAATCTGACTACACTACAGTTGTCTTGGCAGTAGCAGCAGTGAGAAATAAACTGAGTGAGCCTTAATTAAGAATCCTCACATTGTATATGATAAATTGGAAAACTGTTTTAAAATTTAGTAAAACATTTTACCTGAGCACAGAACACTCTACACTCAATAATACACAGAGTTTTACTAAGAAACAAAGGAAACTGTTCTTTCTTGCACATGAGATACGCCTCGGCACTAAATGCTGTATAATATCTTCAATTCAAATAATTGGCTGTGGAGCTGCAGACAGCAGCTTAAACCACAGATGGCCCACTGGGACTATAACTCACAGTTAACAAGCTGTGCCATGATATGGAACATTAGTAATAAACAGAAAAGAGAAGGAAGGGACAGAGCAATGTTTTTGAAGAAGAGTGATAGCAACATGTAGGAAGCATGAAGAAAGACCTGATTTATGACTGTCTCTTCACAAGCGTGAAGTATGTCTGACCATACAAAATCTGTTTTGTCCATCTATTTTGTGTTTCAGTGGAGTCAAACAACCTAAGATCTCTACATACACACGTGGTCTCCAGCCTCCAGTATTAGGTTCCCTGTTAACTCACTGTCACCATGTCTCCAGAATGATGAATACCTGTTTTCAGCCGAAGTATGAGAACTGTGTCCATATCTGATGACAATATCACAACTGAACATCTGACATTTTTATCAAGAAAAATGTGACTAGAACAATCCATGCACAGAATATACAATATTTGTAAGACACTGGCTAAACTGTGTCAGTGGCCCTTTGAATCAGCCCGCATGAAATCCTGCGTGCATGCTGAGAGGCAGGAGTGTCGGAGGAGGAGAGTTCACCGTCCGCATGCAGGATGAGGCTCACAGGTCATAAATAAAACATGGGAAAGATTTTGTGCTTCCTTTTTCAGGCGTGCTAACCTTTATCCTCTACCTTCTGCTGTGACACACATGCAGGGTGAACTGTCTCTCCTCCGTAGTATGCATATGTGCATAAGGCCCATCTACTGCATTTCATTAATTTGGCTGGTATGTGACTGGTATGATGAAGTCCCAGCTAAAAATAACATTGTTTCCTTTCATTCATGCTTTCCATAATTTCTAGCTGAGACTCTAAATGTTGTTATCTTGTAGTCTCTAATTTGTAAACGAAATTATTTCTCATGAGGCTGTGAAAAAACAGAAGGTGTTTGCAGTTTAAGGGCAGTGTATCCAGGACACTGTGAAATATGTTTTTTGATGAGTCCCTGAAGGAGCCATGTGACATTTCTAATCATTATGGCTCAGCAGTCCTTTTAAGGACCCTGCTGGGCCATAATGATATAAAACTCTGCACAAGATGTAAATATTCTGAGGTAAACGCCTGCAGGGAGGAAATTTAATTTGGGAAATGTTACCCTCAACAATCAAATTTTCTGTGTAACTCACTGACCTTTTTTTAAATAAAGCTACAGAGCAAATGGGCCATGGGTCAGCAGATCTGTTCGCATACCTTAACACACTTGTGCATGTATAGGTTTAATGCATACAGGATGTGTACACTCTTTACATCTTTGTGACTTATAGCTTAAATTGTCTTGGTCCAAATTTGGTGAGAATGTGCTGAGAAAGAACCATTAAAGGACCAATGTGTATGATTTAGTGGCATCTCGCGGTGAGCTTGCAGTTTGTCCCTTCACTCTCCCCTTCCAAGTGTGAAGGACAGCTTACAGTGGCCAGGAAACTTGTGCAAAATGCAAAAAGCTGTATCTAGAGCCAGTGTTTTGTTTGTCTATGGGCTATTATAGAAATATGGCAGTGTAACGTAGCAGCCTCCGCAGAACAGGACCCGCCCTCTGCAAATATACAGTAAATGGCTCCTTCTAAGGTAATGAAAACACAATGGTTATAATTTTCAGGTGATTACACACTAATGAAAACATACCTGTGAATATTAGATTTCATTTTTGCCCTATTCTGCTAATAAAACACACTGGACCTCTACATATCATGCACTGTTATGTCCTTTTTGGCTGCAGCAGGCAGCCGTTTTAAGTGAAAAACTGTGCACTACCTGCTCCACACCACACAGCAGACAGACACAGTTAGTGACTAACAGTGTGAACAGTGGAACATTTAGCAGCTAAAGAGTCAGATATTTCCCCCCAGGAGTTGGTGGAGACTAAAAACAGAGCTGAAGAGAGTGAATATTGGACTTATATTTGCCAGGTGGCCAGAAACACAACTACAGAGAAATGCTTATGTTATTCTCTAAAAGCTGGATGTCTTAATATGCATTTATTTGTCTATTCTGGGCTACTGTAGAAACATGGCTGTGCAACATGTCAGACTTCATGGAAGAGGACCTGTGCCTTCTGTAGATACAAAGGTTACAAAAAATACTATTCTTATTTTCAGGTGATAACACACTAATGAAAACATACTCGAGTGAATTTCAGTCTTGTTTTTGCAATTAAATAACTTTCCCATCTATTTATTTTTGTTATTCTTGTTTATTGTTAAAACATATATGCATTTCCATTTTTAGTTCACCTTACCTGCTGGGGACTCGTTGTGGTTTTCCTCATCAGAGTCAGCAAAAACTTCAGCCAGCTCCTGGTCAGACATGTCAGTCAGCTCCGTCAGATCCAGGAGGTCAAAGTGCACCTCCAAAGAAGATACACTGCTCAGTGGTTCTGCAAGGCAGAGAGAGAAGACGGGGAAGTTGAGAGATTAAAACTATCCACTCGTTTCTGCTGACAGTGCAGAGGAGAAGCGGCTCTTTCAAGAGAAGTGCTGGAAATGGACCTGCATATATTCTGTATACAGAGCTCCTCCACCCATCATGTACAGTAACACCGCTCTTGAATCTCCATTGTGCTTATAATCAGATCAATAGCTGGCTCTTGCAGTACTATTGTAAAATCAATTCTAACAAAGAACATTTTTACTCTTTTATCCACTGTTGTAGGTACATCTCTTGTAAAGTGAAGTGCTCTCTGCTTCAGAAATATTTCAGACGTAGTAGATTTTGCCATTGTAGTCAGTCTGAAAAGTTAGGAGTGGAGGTGAAAATAGCCACTTCTTTAACATACGGTGATCTCCATGTTTCTCCTGGGTGTGTTGCACCTGTTCATTTCTGCACAAGCCTCTAATTCCTCTGCAGGCAGGAGTCACTACTGCTGCACACAACAGGGTCATATATATTCACATGTGGTGTGTGTCGACGTGCCCGGCTCAGCATTCCAATCAGGCTGCGTCTGATGCTGAAATGTTAATGTAAGTTATGTAAAGTGGAATTTACTCAAAGACTCTGTAATACATATACATACAATACAATACATACATAGAGGCTAGCAAGGATCCAGGAACACCTGCTTGGCTCAGCATCACTAGGCATTCACCGATCCTGTGCAACAGAGCTGAACTAATCTGCCATTATAGTGAGAAAGATGTTTGGAGATGGCACTGAGGCAGATGGAGGTGGGTTTGTTTTTCCTTATGAATCAGTGGATGCCACCCTGCCATGCAATATCAAGTCTGACTGAGACACTTCACCAGTTGTTTGTGGGCGTGACTTTGCAGAGAAAACGATGGGTTACGTGACAGGTTGAAAGCTGTTATTACCCCACGTCACTTGCCTGCTGTTTTCCAGGCTGGTTAAAGCCAACGCTTCAGGCCGAAGAAACAGAGCCCTCCCCAGCTCCTCTGTGTCTGCTGCTACATTTAATTCCCTGCATCGCCCTCCTGATAGAACATATATTGATCCAAAGAAGACTGATCGTCATGCTGAAGAGGTGGCTGGTTATTGTGCCATGTTTCAAATATATTAAAAACACTCAACACCAGAAATGCCACTAGAGACGTGGAATGAAAAATAAGAAGCAGTGACTGTGACAGAATACAAATCAGAAATGAGCAATGAAAATTTTGAGACTTCAGAGTTTGAAGTCCTCTATTTCATCCCAAACAACCTGCTTTACTCCAGATGTCCTTCCCAATTTTGCTCTCACGCTCAAACCAGGTCACATGCCAGCCCTGACAAGGTAGTTATGAAATGCATGAACATTTTTAAAGCCAGTGACCGTGTGGCCAGCATATAAATGCTCCACAGGAAATAATATTAGTTGTTTGGATACTGATACCAGAACTGGAAATGCCCCCAATACCTTGGGTACTGGTGAGTAGCTGAGTATCTGCACAAACTAATATCATGTAATTTGCTGCTGGCAAGTTTTTTGTTTTTTTCTTGGTCAATGCAAAGTTCAGGTATCTGAATTGGTATGGGACCAGAAAAAATAGTATCGGAATAAATAATATTTATATATATAAAAAATGTAGTGTCTACAAAAGAGAGAAAAAAATCTGTCTATACTCCTGCATAAAGCTGTAAGCAAGAAAGCTACAGTAAAGATGATTTTTTTAAAAATGCTATTACCCATTGCTATGTAGATCATAGAGGGTTTGACTTATCTACTCCTGTTTCAGTCACAGGCAGTCTCACACATCCCAAAAGAGACCACACAATCAGTTTTAGCATCTTCCTGTTGGTTACTTGTTATCTCACAGGTTACCGCTTAGATATAGGATTATTTTAAGATATTACTGATCACAATGAAGGCTCAGCTAGTTGCAGCTAGTGCCATCCTGATACATCAATTAATATCCAACTTCCATATCCTTGCCCAACGATAACTGCTATTGCTGCTGCTCTATCCACTTTGCTGCTGTAATACTGCAAATTTCCCCAGTGTGTGACTAATAAAGAATTATCTTATCTTATCTTAATAAAAGTATATAAGCTATTATCCCTCTAGAGCAGGAGTTCTCAAAGGTTTGATAACTGAGTGCCAATTTAGAAAGCCAGCGTATAATTGAAGATGGCACAGGAAGAACTTGTTGTAGGATTTGTGATTGGTTTGATAATGACATTTAACATTAAATTCCTTGAGTACCAAATTCTTCTTTTTTTTTTTTTTTGCAGATAAGGCCGATCACTTTATCTGGTCCTCAAGGTCTGATGAAGTAAGACTTATTAAGTAGTAAGTAAGTAAGTAAGATCCCCTTTTCCTGAAACTACACACTTTTCTACAAGTCGTCATTCCTAACCTGACAAACGCTTGTCAGGGGAGTGCAGTTTGACACAGTGGCCAAATGGTGTATTAAATGTAGGCTATTGAAAGTACCAGTATTGAAACAAAATAATTAAAATAAGTAATAATAATAAATAATAAACACTACATGTCATGTTCAGGAGCTGCACAAAATGTGTCTGAGGACCACCACTGGCCCGTAGGAACATACTTTGAGAAACGATGCTCTAAAGGTTGTAGAGCTACATGGCACTTCATTAAAGGGTTAAGCTCATCAGTCCCCATTATCACACCAATTAACCACTGCATCGCAAACAGCATAATTAAACACCAGCAATGGAAAGGCTCAGCAAACAACAGACACAAATATTTCACATCCAAAGCTTTGGACACTTTTCTGTCTGCTATCTGATAGTGGTCGGTCTATATTCAGTGTTCATCACTTCAGTTTGACTGTCTTCAAGACGGTTTTCTTGACTGAGTTTGTGAATAAATTTTACTTTACCCTCAGGCTGGAAGGTGCCTGCTTACAGCGATCAGTAATTTTTGACCCCCTTTTCAGGAAGAGTGAAGAAAGTGGAGGCAGTGAAACAGGGAGCCTCCCTGTTTCACTGCAAATTGCGGAGGAGGAGATGAAGAGAAAAGAGGGAGAGGCAGGATGATGGGAGCAGAGAGAGAGATGAAGCTGGGTAAGAAGGTAAATGTAAACCAAGAAGAGCCGAAGAAAACAGATGAAGAAGGAGGCCATTATGTAAAACAAAACACACGCTGCATTATTTGCTGCTGTTATTTCCAATTGGCTACAAGGTTATTCCCATCCTGCTGCGCTTGTTTTTTTAACCACCTCTCCCCCCTTCTCTTTTTTCCTCTCCCACACCCTTTCTCTTTGAATAATTGATCAGTACGTTTTCTCTCCCAGGCAGACACACTGAAACAACTGCCTTCATCTGAAAAGCCAATCAGGGAAGCTCTGAGACACCAGTGGGGAGGACTGACAATAGAGAATTCACGCTGAGACAAAAAAACAAAAAAACAAAAAAACAAAAAAAACAAAGGACTTTGAGACTAAAGCAGATGGATAATGTAAAAGACCACCGCCTCTTCTTACAGCAAGCACATAGCTTTCTGATCCATTTCGACTCCTTCTTGACATATTTATGTATTTTTTCTGCATGCCCTTAATGTAACACTTTATATTCATGCCTTTGTAGTTAATGTGTGTGAAATAAAGGTCCCGTAATTCCACTGAAAACTAATATGTTTCCTTTAATTCAGAATATTACAGCAAGAAAAATAAATGTTTGCATGCTGTCAATCCAATGTTCAATAAAAAGATTTTACTTTAATTTTCTTTGCTGCTTTCCTCTCTCTGCATGTTGAAAGGTACAGATGGATTGAACTGGAGGAACAAAGAGTACAGAGGATGAGTGAGGGAGGAGTTCACATTTGAGAGAAGGGATAAGAGAGCAGAGGGGATGCGCCTTGCATGCTGGATCTTTGTAATCCCCTTCCCTCTCTACTGGCTCAGCAGGGCTCTGAGGTCATCAGTCCAGCCTGGGCAGCCTGTAATGATGTCTGGGTTCTCATGGAAAGAAGGCAACCGAGAAAAGGCTAATGAAGCTATAGCCAAAGTTCAGTCAGGAGGACTATTCTTATGCATATTTCGTTTATTTCTCATACCATCCTGCCATTCACTCCTCTCACACATGCTCCCTCATAATTTCTTTGCTTACATTGCTTGGGGCTGTCAATTGTGATATCAGCTAGTCACTTCCATCCAATAGCACAATGACACACCTTCATTGTTACAGTTACTAGTTACCTCTGTCAAATGTTGCTGCATATGAAAATAATTTAGTTACAAGAGAAAGTAATTTTTGCATATCTGCTTTGATTCTCTCTATATTTTGGGGGCTTTTTAGCCTTTATTTGTTGGACAGCTTGAGCGGGAAATTGGGGAGAAAGTAGAAGAAAGACATGCAGCAAAGGCTGCAGGCTGGAATTGAATTCATGGCAGCTGCTGAAGATCGACAGCTTCTGTACACTCTACCAACTGAGCTACCAGGGCACCCCTTAATTCTCTTATTAATGCAAACACAACTATATGCCTATTATTTCAGTGTAGCAATATACATGTTAACCAAGTGTTGCTACAGTAGTTAATAAATTATTATATACAGTAGGTGATTTGAATTGTAATGACAGGGAATGTCATTGCCAGATAAAATGACCAAAATGTGCCCCATGTGTTAACCTGTCATCTCCCCTTTCCATCCCTACTAACAAAGAGAGTGCAGGGGCAGAGGGCTTGTTTAGTTTAATATGTTATTCGGGTCTGCCTGACTCATTGATCCTTTATCTGACTGAGGTTTGTGCAGGTATGAATCTATGGCCCCGACCATGGCTCTGAAATATTAGCTGTGTATTGATAAATCCATGGTGCTGTCCATGGTCCTGAAGTAGCAGGCAGATTTGGAAGTGTGTCTTTTTCTCTCAGTCCCGTCCTTCTGTCAGTTTCATCTTGGATCAATAGTATTATGTAAACTATAGCTTTCGAGATGACTAATCCCCCGTGGGTTGCATTGGAGGATGTCGGAGTGCTGACACAAACTCATGGGCCTCCTGGTGACTTACTTAATAGCTGTTTTTTGCCTTCCTTCTCAATTGTGATGAACAGTTTGGCTGGGTAGTGAAGCACAGGTTTAAGGCCAAGGTTAGGAGGAGTTTCCCTCTCATCTTGTGGGATTCGTGGATCACCTGGTCTTGGATCTAGTGCTTATAGAAACAGATGACAACGGTTCTGGGTTTCTCCCCAGGCTTCGGCATAGAAGTGAGGGCGTGATGTGAGCGGTCTAACTCCAAAGGCAACGAAAGCACCTGGTCATCTAGGTGCTTGACGAGCAACCCGGAAAACAACTCTGTGGGCTGGGGGCCTTTGAAAGACTCGGGTAAGCCTATAATGCGTATGTTGTTCCTGCGGCATTGTCCCTCCAGGTCCACAGCCTTAGCCTTGAACTTGAGCACTGTCGTTGGCTAGGTCTGAGCAAGTCGCTTCCAGTGCCTTAATGTGGTTACTAACTGCATTGGTATTTGATTTGAAGGACACTTTGGCATGAATGGTGTCGAGCTTCGTCTTGAGGGTAATGAATGCAGATCTGAAGTCAGCCATTTTCCGGTGGAAGTCGGAATTAGATATTTACTGTTAGGTTGATGTGGATAGAATGATACAAGCTGGGCTAAATAGGATAAAGTGTTATAAAATAAGTTTGAGCGCATCACTAGAGTGCCCCCTCCCCAAAAAAAAGATGAACAGAACTATGATGAAAAGCAAACTCACACTGAACTGTCTTGCACCACAGTAAGGTTGGGTGATGTTAGATCATAATAACATGTGACAAACCCATTTTAGTAATTGTAATTACATTACTCATTCAAAAAAGTAATTAGTTAGTTAGATCTCTAGCTACCGCCAAAAGTCACAGTCCACTACACTGATTGTTTGCCTATGTCTTTTAAAATGTATTTCTCTCTGCCTTTGGTCATTCATGCGCACCCTCCGCCCTACCAGCACTGCCCAGTCTCTGCAGATTCAACAGCTTCATCATTTCATCAGCCTCTTTAGCATATCAGTCCCAGCAGCATTATCAGCCGCCACCACCAGGGTCTCCATGACATGTTTATCTTGCTGCTGCTCAGAGCAGATGCCCCTCAATTACAAAATCTCCCTGTAGAGTCTGACTGACAAAGACTTCCTGTCAAGATCAATTATAACATATAAACTGTATAATACACAATCATTTTCATTCACATGTCTCCCCTGATCGAAATGTATTGAAATATATTAAAGGATTTGAGAATCCGTGCACCCTGTATATTTATATGGCTCACTCTAAGGTAATGGAAACATAATAATTCTTATTTTCAGATGATTAAAAGCTAAATGAAAACCAATGAACACTAATGAAAACATCCATCCAGCCATTATCCATAACTGCTTATCCTGATGGAAAGTGGGGGGGCTGGGCCTATCCCAGCTGACACTGGGTGAGAGACGGGGTACACCCTGGTCAAGTCGCCAATTCATCGAAAACATACTTTATTGAATATTATATTCCATTTCTGTCATATTCTGCCAATAAACACCTGTAAATCTTACACACTGGACCTTTAAATGCTAAAAAGTATTTTCTCTGGACAATATTTTCTGTTGCAAGTGTTTTTTCCTCGCAGTTACTGAGCATACAGTCAAGTGCAGACTATGAGCGCTTCAATGCAAGTCTATCAAAATTAAAACATGTTGCACAGCTCTTTTCCAGTACATCATGCTTTATTCAGCTCTCTGATGAAGGCAAATTAGCAGAAAATATCTGATGAATAACGGATGGTTTACTGGTATTGCAACATGTTTTAGGTCATGCTGTGAGATAAGCTGTACTCAATGTTTTGAATCCCACATTTCTCTGTTCTTCCCTTTGACCCTGTTATAAAAGATGAACACAAACAAATAAACATTTTTTTGCTCTCAGACTTTCTGCACAGCATACATTTTTAATCTTCATTTCTTGCACACCCACCCAATCACAGTAACAAAAGGGAACTTTTCCGCACTGCAGTTTTATATGGGTGTGTATCTATCTGTACTGAATATTGTTGTTTTTCAGTGACTTAGTTGTCACAAACCAACTGACAACGTGTTCCTCTCTGGTATATTACTGTAAGATGTTTGTCTTTTTAAAGTAGGCTCTTTGCTCCAGGCCTAAAAATAAATGTTGCAGATGACTCAGGAGCAACTCTGGTCCCTCAGATAAAACTGCAACACTAGCAAGGAATTTCTTTTCTGTGCCATTCAAGATGAGACTGCAATGTGCCTCTGTGGCACTGTGGACAAAACGTTAAAGGGATAGTCTGAAGTATTTGAAGTGGGGTTGTATGAGGTATTTATCCATAGTGAATTACCTACAGTAAATGGCCGTCAGCATGCTCCCAGTTTGGAGAGCAGCAGGTGTATTAGTGTTGGTTGGGTCTGTAACAAAATGTATTTTAGCCACCTCAAAAAGGTCCACCTAAAACAAAATTAATGTCAGTTTACACTTAATTTGTGCTATATTTAGAGAATTTTCACTGCCTTATCTTGCCACCAGACAGCAATTTTTGAAGGTAAAAACACTTTTATAAGACAACTATCCCACTCTCTTGCTCAACCAGACTCATTGGTGAAATTAGTAACTTCCCCTCACAGAATATGGGAGTTGCTGGTCTACTGCTGCCTCAACCTGTTAGTGTAATTACTGTAAGACTGATAAATCTGAACCTAACTCTTAAAATACCGAAGTTACACAATAACACAAACAGACTAACTGATTGACGCTGCTGTAGAAGAGCAACTCCTGTGTTCTGTGAGATAAAATTACAGATCTCACCAGTGACGTCTGGCTGAGTGAGGCACAATATTTGGCTTAACGGTGGTTTCCTGTAAGAAATGGCTGTTTGATGACAAGTTAAACTGGTAAAATGAATATCGTGGTCTTTGGATGGACCTTTCTTTAAAGCAGCTAAAACACCTTTTGCTCCTGATCCCATCCAAAGCAGTACATTGATTAGCTTCCAACACCAGAATTCAATATACTTTCACTGGTATTATCAAGTTATCAAATTATCAAGGGTTTTAGTCATGTGAAGATGAATTCCATGTGTTCTATTCTCATTTTAATGGTTTTTATTAAAAGGGTTTTATTTTATTTTTCACCTTTTTTACATAAATTATGGTATTCTATTCCTGTTTTAAATTCATTCTGTCTTTTTTATGTGATGCACTTGATGCATGTACAAATCAAGTTCATTATTATTGTTGTTGTTGTTAAAATTATTATTATTAATGATTAATAATAATCATTAATAATTATCATTGCTCCTACAGCTCCTCCAGACTGGTGTGAGTCAATTGTCTATTGTAGGTAATACAATGATGTGCCCAAAGAGCAGGTACATTTTTTAATCTGATCTCCCAATGATTGATCTTCTGAGAGTGAATGTACTGTAACAAGAGGAATGATCATTTTGACTCTATGTTCTCTCAGCATGGGATCTAAAGAGCATTTTGTGAGTATTTCAAGTAGTAGTGATCTTTCCTTTCTTTCCCCTCACTTCATAGCCAGAAACTATTATCTGACCTGCCAGGTGGCTCAGCAGAGACACAGACATTAGCCTCTGGATGAGCTGTCCCTCTGAGAAAGTGTTGAGTTAGTGAAGCAGATAAAGGTTGCCTTGTCACCCATGTAGCCCCGACAGCCCTCTGTGGTTCTGTGCCCTGGGCCCTGAGTCTGGCACGTACAGGGAAGCCTCTGTATGGGATTGATGCACAATGAGTCCTTTCAACCACAGCTAAGCTGCAGTGGTCTTTGAGAATGTGGGACCAGAATATCTAAAATAGGCGGTGATTGTTCAGTGTGTTTAAAGATCAGAGATGGTCAATGCTGAGTGAGGATACAGACGGTAGTGACTGTCACTGATAAGACCCTCTGGAACAGAAACAGAACATCTTCTCCCTTCCTTATTTAACATTCCTCACCTTCCTCATCATTTGAGCCACTTGCTATTGATCAGTTATCATGCTGAAGGCATTTTCCACCACTAATTACTCCGTAACACCTCTTTACCACTGATAAATATTCATCACATTTCTAATATCAACCTCTCCTCACCCCTTTCCCTGGGTACTCACGTCTCTTCTCAGTGATGTGCAGCAGGCTAGCAGTGTGCCCAGACAGGCTGCCCTCCTCCTCCTCCCCCCCTGCTGAGTGCTGGAACAACTCCTTGGATAGGTCACCTGAGCTGGAGGGCTTCAGCAGCTTCTGGATGTCTTTATTGGGCTCTATTAGCACACAGAGACAGTGAGACAGAGAGTGAGAGGGAGCAAATACAATAAAAAGGTGGATATATTGATCAGGCCTTTAGATTTTTTAATAAAAGGTAATTTACTCTGCTTAACTTACTGTAGCTCTCAAGTCTATATCTAACCCAGAACAATTTAAGGCATTAAAACATGTAGTTGAATCCATAAAGACACATCTTGGAGTAATGAAGGAGAGGAAATTAATTTAGAGATCCCAAGTACTGAAAGAAGTCAATGTTCACTCCAGTGTCTGCCATATTCAGCTATTATCCTCCTTGTATAACCAATTTTATGTTTTCCACTCAATTACCAAATCGAAACCTGACATGAATCCTAATGTCATCTGTCTACTGTAATGCTATGAGCTTAATTTTACTATCTATTTGCCCCTTTTCCCATTCTTTAATGCATTCTTACAGTCTATATACAAGTGTACACCCTCTGCTTTTTGTCAATTGCGTATCAATTTCTGTTTAAATCCATGTGCGCATATGTAGCTAGTGTTAAAGGTTTTATAAATGTGTGATTCCTTGGTTGTAATTCAACAGTTGTTACATTTTTGTCATTTTAATGTTTCTATGAAGAAAATGCAAGCTGAGTGAACTGAGAGCCTCTCAAACAGCTATTCAAAATAGAAAAAACAAGTTCACACAGGCTATTAACAAAGTCTGAAAATAGAGGATACTTAAAATAGCATCCCTGTAAATGCCAGAGTATGCTCAAACTCTTTTCACCTATTTGATACAGCTGTAGCACAGCGGGGTATGTGATGAGGCTGACTGAGGTAAGGACAGGAGTTCAGATGAGTCAGGTTCCAAAAAAAGTTGGGACGCTGTGCAAAATGCAAATAAAAATGGAACGCAATAATTTGCTAATTATTTTTGACCTCTATTGAGTTGAAAACACTACAAAGAAAAAACACTTAATGTTGAAATGATAAGCTTCATTGCTTTTAATAAATATACACTCATTCTGCTTTTGATGCCTGCAACATGTTTCAAGAAAGTTGGGACAACTGCAACGAAAGACTGAGAAAGTTTTGCAGTGCCCCAAAAAACATTCCACAGGTTAACAGGTGAATTGGTAACAGGTGATAGTATGATGTATAATCATATAATGGGTGTTAAAGGGGCATCATACATAAGCATGGATGGGGCAAGGTTTAAAATTTTGTGAAAAACTACAGGAGCAAATAATCCAACAGTTTAATAATGTTTCTCAACACAGCTGCAACAAATTTAGGAATTTTACCATCTACAATTCATAATACCAAAAGATTCAGATAATCCAGAGAAATCTTTGCAGGTAAGGGGCAAAGCCAAAAACCAACAGTGAATGCTCGTGGCCTTTGACCCCTCAGGCGAAACTGCATTAAAAACCGACATGATTGTATAAAGAATCTTACCAACTGTGCTTGGAAACAGTGAAACATTACTGTCAGGAAATGTAGTTTGTCACTGCAACCACAAATGCAAGTCAAGATCATGTAAAGGAAAAGTCATATATCAATAACTTCTAGAAAACTGACTTCTCTGGGCCATCTGAGGTGAACTAATGGAGAGTGGAAAAATGTTGTTTTTAGAAATCATGGACACTGAGTCCTCCGGGCCAAAGAGGAAAAGAACCATCCAGATTGTTACCAGCGCTACCAGCTACTAGACTGGCCTGCCTGCAGTCCAGGCATGTCCTTGAGAAATGTGTAGCCCTTTATGAAGCGCAAAATACACACTGTTGAGCTACTGAAGTCATATATCAAACAAGAATGGAAAAAACTTTTGATTTCATAACTTCAACAATTAGTGTCCTCAGCTCCCAAACGCTTACTGAATGTTGTTTAAAAAATGTGATTATAGCAGTAAACATGCCCCTGTCCCAACTGTATTGGAACACACTGCAGGCGTCAAATTCAGAATGAGTGTACATTTACAAAGAACAATAAAGTTTATCAGTTTGAACATTGAATATCTTGTCTTTGTACTGTAATCAATTTAATACAAGTGGAAACATTTTTGCAGATAATCAGATTCTGTTTTTATTTATGTGTGTGTATGGAGAAACCCTTAGCAAAAATGGTGTCAGTAAGGCTTTTTATATGAAAACATGCAGTTAATAGAAAGTAATGTAGGAGTACAACAGCTCGTGATGGGCCTCACCAGATGGCTGATGAGGCCATTTCTACTTGCTGTATATTACTAGACAGTTGAATTTCTCATTTCAGCTGAAAAGTTCGTTACAGCCAAGGCCAAGCCAGACAATCATGGATTCTGATTTCACCCCGAGAAGCCGAGTGTTCATTACTCTGCTATTGATTGATTTCCCCAGCGGAGCCACACAAACTGTAGAAGACGATAGTGTTACCACGTCTGCTGTTATAATGAAATGTTTGCTCAATATTTAGACCGAGATATCAGCAGCTTTGGTTTCCATTTCCATCAGCTTCTTCAGCAAACACTCATTATAGAAATCATGTTGGATTACTGTCCCTGACCTTTCTACTATTGCTTTGGGGGCAGTTTATCATCCATCTATCTATCCGAGCTGTAATTTTCTCCATTAACTCTAAAATCAGCTTTTTTCCACAGGGAAATGTCATCACAAGGGCTGTTGCATTTGCCATGTTTGTAATCAGCTATTTGTGTCTTAAAGGAAAAGTGAAATACTTATTTGTCAGATATGACTTCGGTTTTAATCCACAGATACACCTTCTGTCTAAGACATGAATCCAAAAGTAATCTCTGAGGAACACCTGTTTTGTGTGCTTGTATTTGCCCAAATTTTTAGAATTTTGGTAAAAGATGAGTCTGGCTCTCAGTCAGAATGTTAATTGGTGACAGAAGAAAAAAACGCTCAAGAAAGTCACAGTATATGAAGGAGGACATGTTTACACAGATGGCCTGATCTAACCACCACCTGCCGGACCGGCTGTGAAGGACCCAGAGTAAATAACCGGAGTATAAGTTACTGCTGGTACAACGCAGGCAGCTATCAGAAATGTGGTCTTTCCACGCAATGGCTGACCCTGTCTCAACTGGAGCTGCCAGCCGTGACTGTCTGTGAATCAGCGAGCCCGACACAGACAGGCAGACAGATGGAGAGAGAAGCTGAGAGCTGAGAGTGATGTTTGCCAAAAGTCGCATCAAAGTCTGTGTCTCACTCAGTTCAATAAATAAATCGTTGTTTGTAGCACAGGCAAGAGGAATTAACACTCCAACACCCCTTTTCACCAGGTCATTTTGCCTGCTGATTGCTCTCAATCCTCTATACTTAATAGCAGTGGTTCTCAACCTGGGGGTCGGGTCCTCCGTGGGGGTCACAGAATAATTGACAGGCGTGCACAGAAGATTGTGGAGAATAAAATAAAATATTGTGGCAAGCAGCATGGAATGAGAGGAAACAGACACAAACACCAACAAAGTAACATTTAGTTTTTCTAACATGAAATAGCAAACAAGCTACTCAGACCAGCAAGCATGATGGGAAATGAAGGACATATTTTAGACACTAAACGGAACTCTTTTTCATTTTGCCACTTTTGTGCCACGCTGTTGTGCTTAAAGAAGCAGATAGAGCCAGTTTTGCTAGCAATCAAATGGAATGACAACTATCGAGCAATGGCTTCTCGGAACAAGTATTCCAGCTCAGGACTCGGAACATGAGACTGGACAGGAAATAGAGACTGTGTCTCAAGGTGGGTCACCTGAAAGTCTGACAGCAGCACCATCTACTAAGAAATTCAAACTTTGGAAATATCACCTTGACTTTATGCAATATGGATTTTTTGTGGAGGTCACCAACACCAACAGGTTTACTGTGGGGGTTCACGACTCAAAAAGGTTGAGAAGCACTGCTGTATAGTTATGTTTTTTCAAATTTTACAATATTCTCTGCACTTAACATATCTATACAAATTTCTCTAAAAATATTTGACCACATTACCGCACACAGGTAATGGCTTAAGAAAATGTTGATTCAAGAATTAATTTGCCATTTTTGGTGCACTCTGTAGCAACATGAATTCTAATCCTCACAAGCTGAAAATAATTTTTAATCGACTGCTAATTATTTAATTCAGAGAGGCTGCTGGTTCAGAACAGGCACAAGACAAACATGGTTATCTTCAAGTCATACTTTGTAACTCTGTCTTGTGATACATCATAATAATGATGTTCACTCTAATTTAATCTCATCATAATGAACAAATAATATCCCAATTTGTCACGGGCAGGTAATTCCGTCTGTCAGCATGAACATGTTGTTCTCAGATACAGTATGTAAAGTGGAACAAAGCCATGGCAGGGAAAAAAGCATCTCCCATAAAAAAAATACTATTACTGTGAGTATCTGCTGAAATTGCAACTTATAATGGCTGCAGAGACATTGTTTTAGCCCTGAGGTGCAATAGAGTAATAAAGCAACATTTTACTGGTGGGTGAGTGCACTCTGTACAGTCAAAGGGAGTATTATACTGACAAATAAACTACCCTTCTGCTGCTCTGCATCACTTTGTACATTATGAGATCCATACCTTTTTATCTATCAAAGCTAATGTTATAATCTTTCCTCCATGGGAATGTCATTTAAGACTTAGGTACTCCAGGTGCACAGAGATGTCATTACTTGTATCTGCATCTGTTCAAGCAAAAAACTTCTGTCTGTATTCTAACTTTTTAGTAGAAGTCATGTTAAATAAGGCAAATGCTTTATATTTTAACCTGATATTCACTGGCAATGCAATAGGTGTGCATACAAAGCATCAAAATAATTCAGTACTGGGTTATAATTAATTCTGAAATATTTCCACATCATCATGCTTTACTTTCTATTTCTAGCTAAAGTGAGTTTTATGAACCACCAACTCCCCTTTAACTGGATAACTGAGAAATATGTTTTATAAATCAAAAGATTCTGTTTTTTTTATCTGAAATAGAAACTCTAAAGTAAAGATATACAAGTATATAAAAATACACTTCGGTTGAGGGGAATAATATTGGTGCACTAAATCAGTAATTGATTAAGGTAGATGCATCCTTTTTTAACTATGCTGAGGTAATCATGGAGCTGACTTTTTCTGAATAATGAGCAACTTTGCATAGAGAACTTATCTGTTTCCATCACATTATTTCTGCTTTCCCACATAACATACTCAGACTTGGGTGCATTCCTATTAGATATCGTACAGCACTGTAGATAAACAGTTAAATGATGAGCCCTTTGAATGTTTAGATGTTAAAATGCAATAGTGGCACCACTGAGGCATTGTGCAGTGCTGCCACACAGCACAGGCTTCTCTGGATGGCCTTTACACAAAGGCCATATGCATCCACTATTGTACTGCAATTTGTATTTCATCAGTCCACCTTTTGTGTCATTGACCTACAGTGTTTGGCTATAAAAAGAGCTGTGCTGCTGGACAATAGAGTAAAAATGAGGCTTGAAGTGTAGAAATAAAGCCTTCACAACTGGATCCTAGCAAAATTATCAAAGAGAGGCACTGATGCCCTGCTATATTTAAACATATCAGACTAAGTCCTGAGTAGACAAACAGAAAAATAATATTCAGTCCCACCACAATCTTCAACACCTTGAACATGCTGTTTTAAGAAAGACACAAAGCACAACTCACTCAAAAGACAAAGACTCTTGAGAAATGTGACAAAAACAGTGTCACAGAGAAAAGAGAGAGCAGAAAATGTCTCTTACCTGGGCTCCCTGCCCCTCCCTGTGCCTCCATGCAGCTCAGCCGAGAGTGTCCTGCTGTTCACCACACCAGCATCGGAGACAAACAGGGAGGGAAGAAGGGAGAGGCAAAGGGAGAGAGAGTGTGTGTGTGTGTGTGTGTGTGTGTGTGTGTGTGTGTGTGTGTGTGTGTGTGTGTGTGTGTGTGTGTGTGTGTGAGAGCATATGAGAGAGACAGAGTAGGGCGGGATGGGTAGACACAGTGAGACCTCGGCTCTCCAAACCCTCTGCTCCTCCTCCTTCCTCTCTTTTTGTCCTCCCTTGTTCTAGATTTCCCAAACAGGTGATGCTGGTTTGTCCTCTGGCTCAGTCCACCTGCCCCGCTCTGCCATCAGCGCTGTGTGACTGCTGCACTGAGTCCTGCACAGAGAGAGGGAGCTCTGGGAACAGCGACATCACTGCAAATTTCTAAGCCACTTGGTTTGGTGAACGCAGCATTGTGAGGCTTGGCTTGGTATGCACAGAATACACAGAGAGAGATCCAGGCAGAGAGACAGAAAGGGAAAAAGGGAGGGAGGGTGGAGCTGGCAGCCTGCCCAGACTGACAGAGAGAGAGAATGGGGTGTCACCGAGGTTTATGGACCACTGGAGTGGGGGACACTGTGTGTGAATGAGTATTCCCGTCAGTCTGTGCATGGATGTGGCATAAACATTAGTGGATAAACTTGTAGTTAAACCTGATGGTGACGGGTCAGTTCATGTAAAATATACACAGCTCAGACAAGGCCGATGATCAAAAAAATATATATGACAATACCCATTGGTGAATTACTTGTCTGTGATAGAAATCTGAATCCATACCCTCTGAAAAGCAGGAAATGGTGCGCCGTGCTCATGAGGGAAATATGCTGGTAGAGCTCGCCCTCTAGTGGTGGGATCTGACTCCTTCAGGTAACAGTGTGATCATATTGTGCCACAACCAGCAGAAACTTTTACCACCAACAACACGGTCTATGACAAGACACAGTGCAAGAAAACAATAGAAGTTTAGGCTCCTTTAGAAACAAACTATAGTTAGAAACATTATTAATTTGCCCCTAAATAAATGCTATAGAAATAGAGCAATGGTTCTTACAAAAATGATGTGGTCTCTGGTATATTTTATATCTTGTAAGGGGGTCCTTGGCTGGAAAAAAAAACAAAACAAAACAAAAAACTTGAGAACATCTGCTACAGAGTATAGATTAGATTAAACAATCTTTATCAATCACCAGAGGGGAAGCTACTTTGGTTGCCCACTGTACACAAAGACAAATAACAAAACAGACACACACAGGTCACAGCAAACAAGTAATACATGCCCTATCAAGTCATGTCTTTTTATTTTCTGTTATCTTACATAAGTGTCACTGGTTTTATTCAGGAAAGGGCAGCTCAGGAGTCCCTCTAGCAACTAAATCATAAACAAAACAATTTAAATAAAATCAGTCACCTACTTGAAAAAAAAAAGAAGACTGAACTAATTATCCAGGTCACAACACATAGACGAAGCTGTATTTGTAGATCATAATAGAGTTTAAAAAAAATTAAAAAAAAAAAAAAATAAAGATAAGATTTAATCCAGCAATTTCAGTTTGACTTTGCTGTTATGAAAGTACCTCCAAACCAGCAGGATGGATGTGTTGGCTGAACACTGTGTGGTCATATAATATATATGTGATCAGCTGTAAACTGTGTGTGAGACTTTGAGAAAGATACTTCTGTGAAATCATTTAGAGAACACAGCAGTTGAACTTGTTTACTTGTGTGTACTTGACAGTGAGCTCAGCCACCACATTTTTGTTTATGCTGTCATGCACAGAAGAAGTGAAAGAAGTTTTCCACGCTGATGACATTTTTTTTGCGTGTTTGTGGTGTGTCTTCACATCTGTGGGATGGGATTGCCATAAAGTTTGGTATACATATCCATGGTGCTCAGAGGATAAATCATATGAACTTTGGTGATTATAATCACTTTGGTGATTTTTCAGTTAGCACCATCACCCAATCAACATTTTTAGTATGTCCAGTACTTTGGTTAATGACCAAATCAGCCTCAGCCATATTTTGTTGAACTGTGTGTATTATAATTGTTAGCACAGTAAAAACTTAGATGGTGATCATGACAAACATTAGACCATCTGAACATCAGCATGTTAACATTGTCCCTGTTGACTCTTTTTGCTGTAAATGTTTTCTCAAATAAAGTTCAGTCATGTATCATTATGGCCATATAATAACACTGTACATTTAGGCTGTAATCTAAATCATTATTCATATGTCACACCAGGCAAAACTGGGTCATTTTATCTGGTTAAACTTAAAATGCTTACTACAAAATAAATCACACATCATTCTGCTGGTTTCAGGTGTTTTATCAAATATTTTGGTGATGTTTCATCAAACACTGCAAATAGAAAATATTGACCTGAACACATTTTGAAACACTTGATATCTACCATCCAGAGAATATCTGTGTTGACTTTGGTCACATTTGAATGAAGACTTGTGGAGATATCAGTGTTAGCTTATTTTTCATATTTTGAAAAATATAGATTGATGGACTTCTGAATTGACCACAGGTTGCAGTGAGACAAACCTTTGTCACAATTCAGCAGATGTGCACTGTAGATGTACAGCGAATTTTTTGAAGTTTTGATTGTGAAATGTCCATAAATTTAGATTTGTTGTAATAAGTCACACGCACTTAATTACCAAATTTCATGCACTGACTGAGTCATGACCCGAGATCATGCAAACCAATTTTCAGACAAATTTGTCCAGCCAATTATGAGATAGCAACTTTTTGCATTTGTGGCACCCCCCTAGGGGTGAAATGCAGTGCACTTTAATATGTAAGCTCGTGAACACTCTTGAACACTTGTCTTAATTTTCCCATTGGTATCTCATTGCCTTCAGGAGTTATTACAGATTTTTGAAAACTAGCTATTTTGATTAAAAAAAAAAATCGACTGGGTCATAAAATCCAAACAGATAGATGAATCAAAATTCTTTTGATAACTTTAGATCAACAAAGTCTGTTGATGGTGTTGACTCATTTTCAGGATGATTGGCCCAACAGTCTAACACATGTTTGTGAAAGTAGGATTTTGCTAAAACTGAGAAAAGGCCACATTTTAAGGCAAAGGACTTATTGACAAAAGATGCAGATGAATTGAACAATTAAAATGGCAATATAATTTTTACTCTACGCTAAGCCATTTCCAAGATAACTGCAAAAACATGAATTTGTTTGTCATAGCGCCAAGTGTTGACAAGTGCTAGATGGTGTAAACAAGTTAAATTTACTTTTTTTATCTAGTTAAATACAGATGTGACAGTTATGTATTAGTGTGTTATTGTTAGAAAGATCCTTATAAGTTCAGAAGTATAATGTTTTTTCTCCCCTCATCTCTTCCCCTCTGATAGCTCCTTGTATAGAAGAGCCCTCACCGGCAGAGCAGGACTCATTTTCTCAATACCAGGAGAAGACTGTCAAACAGATCTTGTTCTCCGAGCCTTCTGTCTTCACTGGAATTTTTCAGACCATCTGCAACTACTTCAAAACTGTTGCAAACACAACTATCCACAAGAATTTCACCAGTATGGTTGTGGGGAAACATGACTCAAACACTACGAGGTCTCATATGCAGAGTTTTAATGTGGTGAGTTCAAGGAGGTAAAGTACACTGTGTAGAGTTTGGTCTCTTTCATGGGAATGTGGGAATGCAGTGTCCAGATTATACACAAGTTGTGATGTAAATATGATGAGTAGAACAAGTAGACTGCCTGAACAGTTCAGGTGAAGTTGGAGATCATGGCGGTCTTGGTTGAAAAGGAAGGAAAAAAATAAGCAATAACTAGGCTGGCACATAAAAGCCTGCAGGTGCTGCTCTTGTTTACTAAGTTACAGTAAAATTTAGAGTAGCTGAAAGGGATAGTTTAGATTATTTGGTTGTATGAGGTACTGATCCACAGTCGATTAATTTCCTTCAGCAGATGCTGGTTGGCACACCACCAGTTTGGAGAAGCAGAGAGGGGCACCAACACAGACACTAAGCTGTGGACATGGTCAGCCACAAAGTGGATTTGAACCACTTAAAAAAAAGTCCCACCAAAAAAACCTCAATTTACGCTATATTAAAAATATTTTTACTTCTTTACTTTTCTGTCCGACGGCTTTTACTGACAGGAAAATGATGTTAGAAGCCAAATAACTCCAACCAAACTTCATGGGCAAAATCAGTCATTTTAGTTGCAGAACACAGGAGTTGCCAACATCGATCTCTGAGGTTGTTTGTGTCTTTGTGAGGCTTTGGTGAATCCAAACAATAGTTTTAAAACACAGAAGTCACACAACAACATCAACAAAATAACACATCGATGCAGCTATAGACCAGCAATTTGTGTGTTCTGCAAAGTAAAATTACTGATTTTGCCTATGTTGCTTTAAAGAGAGCAATATTTGGCTTATATAACAGAAAAGGCTGTCTGAAGGTAAAGTAATGCTGTGAAAATATTCTGAATATAGTGTACACTTGAACTGATTTTCAGGTGAACCTTTTTCAACTAGCTGAAATACATTTCGTTGCTGACCCTGTCCTCAGCAGTTCACTCCAAATAATTTGAACTAAGAGACCAAAATGTGTGTGGTTGATGTGTGCATATCTTGGTGGAATGAATGGAAAATATCTTCAATCTAATATAAACTCAGCAAACAAAACCAGTCGTGTGATAATGGCGTCACATCCAGCTGCTGTGTCCTTTGAGCAGCATCTTAATATTTTCAGTTGCTGTGATCCTCCTTTCTCCTTCAGTTTCATTTGTCTAACTGACACCTTTAAACAAAAGGACCACACACGTGACCACATCTGGCTAAACTGTAGTTTCTAAATGCTATAAATTAATATGTGCACTGGTTAGGGGTGTCACAATTTCCATTTTAAATCAAAAATCAATCCAAATGAACTTTCAATTTATATAATTGAAATCAAAAGCAGGATCTGCAATACTCCAGATATTATTTTTCATGATGACAGGTGGCAGGCATTTTGAATAATAATAATACAGAAATAGCCAATCTTCTCGCTGATGGTATGGGGGGGTGTCCAGATTTGAAAAGCTTCTGAGCAGCACGACGTCTGTTAAATTTTATGAGCACACTAAGACTGCACAATATGGTAAAAAAAAAAAAAAAATTATATTGTGATTTAAAAAATTTTTTTTTTTTACATCTGGAGAATAACATTTGTAGGACAGGGTATCTCTGTACCACAGTACTTCATTATGAAGCTGTTTTCACACGCATTTTTGCTTTCATCCAACAAGCTGCAAAACTCCTGTGATCTCGATATTACACTTGGCCATACTGTGATTTTAATTTTGTTTTTATTAATTGTGCAGCCCCAGACCACACTTTGCAGGAATGTTATTATGTTTGGAGCCCCGCTGGTTGGCTGTTGGATGTAGATTCAGCCAACAAATTCTCTCTTCATCAACAGTCACACCAGGTATCATCTTCAGTTTACTACATGAGTTCAGATTTTGACCAATCACCTTGCTCCCTTCAAGGATTGATCACCTGATATTTCTGTACACACATTTCCAAATATAACCAGTGTTTTCTTTTCCTGCCCATCAATGTTACCACTGACAACCACCTTATATAATGCCATGCAAGACCACCAGCTGCCGTGCAAGACCCAGATCCAACTATAACATCATCCTGCTGGTCAGATGCTAAAATTGGTCCCTTCCTCATTGAGGATACTGCCCATCCTCTTCTTAAACATATAATCCTCTTTGTTCCAGACTCCTGTTAATCCATTTAGCTGGGTACCTCAAGTTTTTTCATCACCTCTCTCAATGTAAAGCAGTTTGAGAGGCACAATACCAGCTATGACTGTTTCACTAGTTTCAAAAGACTATCAAGTTGGTTTCAGCTTTGAAAAATAAAAGATCCTGCCTAACATGTGCATCTGTTCTATGCAGTTTAAGGAGAATTCACTATTCATTCGGTGTTCATGGTAAGTGTAGTTAATCTACGCAATAAATTATTCAGTGTTTGCTATATTGTCCAAGACACCTGAGTTCACCTGCTGCAAAATCTGTTCTTCTTTCTACATCCAGTGATATCACTGATTAGACAGCTACATTAAATGTGCTGAATTTACCCTTTAAGATGGCAATGTGAAGTATTATATCAATGTGTTCTGTGCTACATTTTTGATAATTTAATTTGCATGTATTTTATTTTTTATCTGAATGTATTAAGTCTGATATGTTTGCAGTGACTAGGTACACGGAGGCCTCAAATTTATCTTACTTTACCATCTTCTAAATAATTTTACTCTCAAATGTGTCTTTATATATTGCCTTGTGTTATTCATTGCCTTTTTAAATTTCATCTAGAGCACTTTGAATTGCCTTGCATTTGAAAAGTGCTAAATCAATAAACTTGCCTGTAGCCTAGTGTATAGCCTATATAAAGTCCTATTAGAGGAGGGAGGAAAAGTAAGTTAAAAAATAGAAATACTCATGTAAAGTGCAGGTATTTTAAGAACTGTACATTAATACATTGTCTTAATGAAAATATTTAAATTCTCTGTGGTTTCCCCGTAGTCTGGAGGTTTTCACCACGTGACGCTTCCGGTTTCTCGCTTGGTTAAGACTGACCCTCCTGAGCCGCCGTAGCAGTGATAAACACTGACAAGCAGCTGTTCCTTCAGTATTATGTTACACAGCTCACGTATAAGACTTGACTGTGTGCAGTGAAACCGAGGGTTGGAGAATATATTAATTTCCATCACTGATAACATAATGGAGCCTGTTATAGTCATAAAACCTGGTGAGTTAAATGTTTGTGACGCTTGTTATGTTAAAAATGAATGTCGATGCGTCGTGTGGAGCTAAATGTTTGGCTTCAGTCTTGTCATGAAGCCTTTTCTGTTTCCTCTCCAGGAGCGTCGAAATGGGACATTCGTCAGAAAGTTTGGGACTACATCGAGGAAAACAATCTGGCTAACTTCCCCAGACCTGTTCACAACAGGATCCCAAATTTCAAGGCAGGTTAAAGCGACTTAACTGAAGCAACGGTTCAGGACCAACACGATGTGGCTATTGTGACCCGAAATACACTGGCAATTAAACTGTTAACTCTAATATACAGTGTTGACATTGTGGTGATGGCTGTTAGAGAGGTTATTTGCTTGTTCATTCATTCAGAGGTTACTCATGCTTCGTCTTTTATAATCTGTGGCTTGTTAACTGCATGGAGGCCACGTGTGCACAGGACAGTAAAAGAGGATGTATTAAAACTATGAGTACAAACAAAATAATAAAACAGACATTTGATACACTGAGCAATTGATACAGAGACAAAACCAGATTTCAAGAACATTGATAGATTATGAAATTACATAGTAAAGCAATATTGTGTAGAAATACGCATATCAAGGCTGCAACTAACAGTTATTTTCAATGTTGATTAATTGTTGGTTACTTTCTTGACTAATTGATTAGGTGTTTGGTAAATAAAATGACAGAAATTATGAAAAATGATGATCAGTGTTTTCCAGAGCCCAAGATGACATCCTCAAATGTTGTTATGTCCACAACCCAAAGATACTCTGTTTACTGTCATAAAAGAGGAAAAAAAAAACCAGGAAAATATTCACATTTAAGAAGCTGGAATCAGAGAATTTAGACAATCGGTTCATATTTGATTAATCATTGCAGCTCCAAAGATAACAAAACAGATGTTTGACACAGAGCTGTTTATAATAAGACAAATCAGAAAACCAGATTAAAAGAATAGTAGTAGGTTATAGGGCTGCATGATATGATAAGAAAAACTCATATTGCAATTATTTTGACAAATATTGTGAGAGCGCTATTATTTTGACAGAGCTCAGTTTTATAATTCCTTGAACAACATAAACTTTTCCTAATCTGCCTTCTAATCAAGTGATGGCAACCAATATCCATTTACTCATTTAAGTCAGTGTGTTGTGTTCTATAAGCTGGGTAAGTTAAAGAACATGTTAAATAATTGTGGGTAATTTACAGTAGGTGATCTGTTTATTTTTAACAGGAGGGTGGCCCTGACCTTCACCCTATTGCAAAAGCTATATCTGTCATGTCTCAGCCAAAATATTTGTTACAGACGTGGTTTGGTCTGGGGGTGCAGCACAGATGCTACTGAGTGATCATGGAAATATAGGATTACTACATGCAGCAGTGTGTCTCTGTGATCGTCCTGCTCCTCTGCGACTACACATTGCTGCTTGTCGCTATGATTGTCGAGGTGACACTATTCTTTAGAGTTTGTAGGTTACAATATAGTGGACAGTTGAATATTTTTAATTTTGAGAAAGGGACTTCAACAGGGGGTCCTCCAGAGTTACTGCAGGGGGTCCCCCAAATTATTGTTTGATCATTTAGATTTTTTTTATTTGAACCAATTACATGTACTACTCTTGCAAGTGAACTGCACTGGTAAAAATATTTGCTACAGTAATGACACCAGGGTATCAGGTTTGCACAGCAGCGTTTGACTGATGTTCTTGAATTTTGAATGATTAATGCCTATCCTGTCCTGTGCATCTATGCGTCTCATCTACTGTGTACTCACTGGCCAGGGTGCAATTCAAGCATGCAACAGGCTTGCAGACCTGCAGGAGTTCAAGTCCAGCCAGACAGTCAAAGTAAACCCAGACAGACCCCAGCAGCAGGCACGCTTTGCCACACTGGAAGTAAGTTGACTTGTTTAAAAAAAAGAAAAAAATATCATCAGCCCTCCTCTCCTCTCAACCAGGGTGCTTTCACAGCCTGTGCCAAGGTGTCTGAGCTGCAGGTGTTCACCCAGACAGCCGAGGTGAAGGTGGATCCTGATAAACCTCTGGAGGGTGTCCGGCTGGCAGTGCTACAGGTGGAAAAAAACACCAAGAATCAGAGTGTCTCAGGCTATTGCATTAAAGGAATATATTTATTGTTTTATCTGTTTTATAAACATGTCAATTTGACCACATGAAGGGATTTAAAATAGAATTAAGAAATAACTTAATACATACAAATAAGATTGTAACTTTCTTTATCACATCCCCATTTCAGGCAAATGTTTTCATCATCACTCACTAAATCCTTTCCTATCCAGTATTAATCTGAAATGATGTTAAATAAATTTTTGTGATTATCTTCGCAGGCACGGAAAACTTTATTGGTCCCAACTCCTCGTCTTCGCAGTGGTCTTTTCAATAAAATTACTCCTCCGCAGGGGGCCAGCAAAGAACAGCTTCGCATATGTTCATCTTCTCAGGTTTCAGCTCACTGATTTTACACATTTGTATTAATTCATGATATTTTCATCCATTTCATTCATTATGGTTCATAAACCCCTGAGTATTTAATCTGTTTGTGTTTTTTTCCCCCTCTCTTCCTGTCTTCTCAACCTCTACCTTTAGGGTGTGAAAGACTTCAGTGTGCCTGTTGGCCTGGATGCGAAGGTGAAGATCGACCTGGTAGTGGTTGGCTCTGTGGCAGTGTCAGAGAAAGGTAACTGTTGGTTGGCATTTCTACCTACAATTTGCCACATCGCCGTACCCAATATGCCTGATAATTTATCTATTTATGTGTGAAGCTTTGTGGTCTTTTATAAATATGGTAGATTTGAGCTCAGGACCAATTTCAGTGTACTGACAGTAATGTACCGATATACCAAATCTAATCTCTTTTCTTACACCTGCCAACTGTTTAACCGTGCAGAAGGAAACATTAATGGTGTCCTCCTCGGCTGAGCTGTAACTTCTTGTCCATGAATAGAATAACCAGGTCATAGGGCTGGGAAATATATCGATATTATATTGATATCGTGAAATGAGACGAGATATCATGTTAGATTTTGAATAATGTTATATCTTGATATTGCACAAGTGTTGTCTTTTCCTGGTTTTAAAGCGTGCATTACAGTAACAGGTCATTATATGCACAATACTAATGATTATTTATGAAAAATCTCATTTTGCTAATATTTTGTGAAAGCACCAATGTCCCTCTTGCCCAGCTTTAACTAATTTATATACTGTTGGGTCATTAATCTTCATCAGTGCATCTAATTCAATCAGATCATCATATATTTGCATTATTTGAGAATTCACAGTACGTTATTTTAGAACAAATATCGACATACTGTATATGTCATGTTGTGAAATGGCCTTAAAATATTGATATAATCTATAACCCCAGCGCTCCTGAGTCATGACCCTGATTTCTTGCTGTGGAGTTTTTCAAATGTATTTCTTTGGTGCTGTGAGCACTACAAGCTTAGTGCCATTTAGTTCTATCATATTAGAGAAGAGGCAGACATCTTTATGGCCGATATCTCCAAAACTCTGCAAGTCACACCAAAACAATCTAGATGGATAAATAGCACTACAGGTAAGAGGGAAAATACGTATTTTTGATTTTGGGGAGAAACGCACTCCTAAAACACACTCCTCACCTGTAAAAAACAGTAGTGAAAGCCATGTGTGTGGCTGTGTTGTTGTTGCTGATTTGGAGAACTTCCAAATCACTTCTTTCACAACTGATGAGACACTATGAGCAGCAAAATCATTAGTTTGTTATTCTGTTGTATGTGTTGTGCAGGGTGATGAACATCATGCTGTCTGTTATTAGATACTGACTCAGCTAAACCTGTGCTTTGAGAATTAGAAATGCTATCCTACAAGAGTGGTTAATTACGCTGCGGAAAATGACAGGAAATTAAAACGACATGTCATGTGAAGAAGGTCATATTTAACATTGTGTTGTGATTGTTGCATGTGTTTCAAGCCCACAAAGCACCAGAACACCCTGTCAGGGAGATATGAAGAAGAACAGAAATGAGACTAAGAGCAGATGTGTATAATCAGATCCATTTCATTGCATGTGGGTTCTGCTGTGTTCTGCTCTCCATGTAAAATTTCACATCACTCACATTGCATCTTGATGCTCATTTTCCAAATGCCTCAGATAACTGATGCAGCGCTGTGATGAACAGACATCTCTACTTTTACAAACGGCTCCAAGTGTACAACGCCACATGTTTCTCATAAAGCGTTTGCTGCACAGGTTCCATCCATGTTCACATCAGTCTTGATTTAATCAGGTTATTCTTATGCATTGAAAATGCAGAAATGCATTTTTACTACAGCCACCCTCAACATGTGTGCCTGTGTATTAATTCAGTGCAGTTTCTTGATTAAAATCCTCTGTTTCTGGAGTATTTTTAAAACTTCTGAATGTGACACAGATGCCGGTTATTTCTGGGGTCTGTGATATTGTTCATGCAAGAAAGTGTCACATCAAAGAGTGGAGACTGTTATTCTCTGTATCAAATTATGCAAAACCTGCCTTTTAAAACTGTCCTTCTGGCTCCTGTCTTTTTCTGCAGGCCTTCGGATTGGAAAAGGAGAGGGCTTTGCTGACATGGAGTATGGCATGATGGCCTCGATGGGAGCTGTGAATGAGTCTACTGTGGTGGTGTCTATTGTGCATGACTGCCAGGTTAGTTTACTTATTCTCTCTTCTGCTTATTATCAGAGAATGTCTCAGGGACTGTGATTATTTTCTGTATCTTGTCCAGTGCAGTTGAAATTAGTATTTAATTAAAGCTATCTGCACTTTGACTCACTTAATCAAATAAAAACCTGATGAACACATTAAATTGTCATTTGTCAGGTGTTGCTTGCTGGCTTCCACAGTCATGAGATAAAATTCTACTTTTATCTATCCAGTCTATCTAACTATACTCATATTTTACAAGTTTTAAGTAGCAAAATAATTTTCACTTGAAAATGTGGTTGGACCAAATGACTTCCATGTCTTTTGATTGTTAAAATAGTCACAGATTTTCTTTCTTTTTTTTTTTTTTTTTGACCACATGTTGTTCTGGTGCTCATTGGGGGTATTTGTGCTTTCAGGTAGTGGACATTCCAGAGGAGTTAATTGAAAGTCATGACCTGACTGTGGACTACATTCTCACACCCACCAGAGTCATTGAAACAAACTGCCAGCTCCCCAAACCACAGGGAATCATCTGGACTAAGGTAAACTGAAAGAGCTTTTCTCATACACAGTTAAACTTAAGGTTTATTTGATGTAAGCTTTTCTTTTTAATTATAAAGAAAAAGGGAAACAATAGGAAACATCACTGCAAACATTTCAATGATAGCTTTATTAAAAGCAATCCATCAGTGATTCAGTTCTTATGTGATGTTTTTGTTTTAAAATGGGTAAGTCTTATTAATTGTTTAAATTTAATGAGAAACAGTATGGAGGCAGACTGAGGAATTAAGCATTTTGCATACTTGATATAATATGAGGGATCAGTTTAACCAGTTGATGAGATCAAAAGCAACAAAACATAAGGTCATTTTTTACAGGATCACCCTGTAAACCCTGATGCATCAAATATTTGACAGAAAAATCTTATTTTAGAAGTGCTTATTGGACAAAATACAAAAAGATCTGTCATTTACATATGCCCCCCTTATATCATGTTTGATATAGCACAAGTAGTGCAATATTACACTTGCTAATAATTATTTAAAACATCCAAGTGATTATAATGAGAGCAGGTTGCATATATAAATAAATATCTCAGTTTGTACTCTAATTTTTTTTTGGCCATTTTTGCCTTTATTTGATAATGCAGCTGAAGTGTAGACAGGAAAGGGGGCAGAGAGAGAGGGGATAACATGCAGCAAAGGGCTGCAGGTGGGAGTCGAACCATCGGCCGCTGCAGAAGACTAACAGCCTCCATACATGGTTCGGATGCTCTACCAACTGAGCTAAACTTCTGCTTCTGCACTCTAAATTTACCTTAAGTTGACGTTTCTATCTTTTATTGGTTTGTTTAACAGTGCATTTGTCATTGTGGTAGGCATAATGTAGATTGCATTTTGAAATTCAATACAACAGTGGTTAAGGGATTACTTTATATACCTGCTCTATCATATTTGATACACACACTCTCAGCATGATTTTACTGTAAAATAAGGTACAAAATATTCAGTAATCATAAGTTGTTGGAAACAACTTATGATTACTGAATAAGTTGTTTCCAACAGAAAATATTCATATTGAAATATCAGTGACAATATAACTGCTATTCTTACTGTAACGTTTTTAACATAAATGAGCAAAGATTTACCTGGCAAGTAAGTGAAGGCAGCCATGTTGGATATTTAACTTACAGGCCAGCTGCTGCCATATTGATCATATTGATGTTGCAGAGGTCTCAGAAACTCATGTATGAAAATATGATGCAAATGGCTTTACAGGCTTAAAGCTCTCAGGTTTAGATTTCACCAAATCCGCCTCATCTATGGGACAGTATGCATAAAATGCAATATAACAAGCACAGTTTTGTGTTTAACAATTAAACAGGTCACTCCAATTAAAATAGAATGTGTTACAAAAAACAGTGCTGTAAAGTTTTAGCTGTGTTCTTCAAACCTTTCATACCTTGTCTGACTACAAATCTTTAAGTGAAGTAAAGTATTTAAGTGCTACAAATATGAGAGTATTGTACAGAGTTGCCTTATCCTGAACAGCCAACAAAAGCCTCCCTGCTTGGCAACACTGCTCTCTAGTGGACATGTAATGACACCACACCTCCTCAGTGGACTCATTCACTCTGCTTCCCAATTATTTCCAGTGTTGCCCCTGTTGTCTTATTTTCTGTTTACTCTTATAATCACTAATTACAGTAATAAAATGAGTTAGTAATACGTTTTTATGTAGAGTACATACAGTGTATATACTGTATAATCTCCGAAGACACTTAACAACGAAGAAAATACACAGTAGTGAAAAAAATTGGAGAAAATGGAAGTCAAAACACAATAATTCATTAACTATACGTGAATAATTTTAAAATCTAACTTGCTTTTCTGTCTATATTTGGAGTATGGCCGTTAATGTGCTTCTGATTTACTGACACTGGCAGAGAGATGTGGCGTGTTTTTCCACCTGATAATTTGTCTTTAATTAGACATGATGTGGACATTATTCTTCACATGTGGAGAGTTGGTTTGTAACCTCTGGGTTCCTTAAGACACACTTGTAAGTAAACAGGACCCAGTGACCTCACTGGCAGGAAGGCCATGTCTGATCATCAAAGGCTGCTCTGCCCAGCCAGCGTGGCTCTGCAGGGGCAGGGGAACGACGGGTCAAACAGGCCAGTGTAAAAACAATAGCCCCGTATATCCTTTACAGGACTGGTCAGCATCAAAGGCTGCCAAGACACTTACAGGCCCAACAAATCAGGAGAGCAGGCTTTATTTTTAACTGCTGGGGAAGTGAAATGTCCTGCTGCTATTAAGATAGTTATTGCTGTAGCATGGGCTGTGACCAGGATGGAATAATACCAATTAATTTGTCAGCTTGTTATTAATTATACTCATTCGTAGGTGTGTTGTAGTAGCTTGGAGCAAGGTAGTTGTTTGCTGTGTGTGACCCCATCCCCTCTCAGACTTACTGAGCTGTCCAGTTTTGTGTCTTCAGCTCGACACAGAAAAGCTGCAGAAGATCCCCATCCTGAAGAAGCTGCGTGCTCTGGAGGAGCAGGCTGGAAAGGATGTAACACTGGGGGCAGCGCCTGCTGCTGCCGAGCCCGGTTTGCAACCCAGAAGGCAAACGACACGGAGGCCACAGCAGAACACGCAGCAGAATGCTGAGGGAAAACCCAAACCGGAGAACAGAGTGGAGTCAGAACCGAAAGCCAGACAGCGTCCAGCTAGAGTGAGGAAAGAAAGCAGAGGAGATGGCGGGGGAGGTAAAGAGGGAGAAACCAGCGAAAGAGGAAAGGGAGGAAGAGGAGGGAGCTTGAAGGAGGAGGGTGGAGGTGAAGTCAAGTCTAAGCTCCCGCTGAGCGTGACCACAGTTTACCTGGGGGGTATACCCGCCGGGCTGCGTGTCAGCGAGCTGAAAACGGCCCTCAGAGAGCGGGAGTCCACCCCGCTCAGGCTTACCTGGCAGGGAGCTCAGCACCGGGCCTTCTTGGACTACAGCGACCCTCAGGCTGCAGAGCAGGCCCTGCAGGCACTGCAGGGTCTCAGTCTGAACGGTCACAGTCTGCAGGCCGAGCTGGCCAAGAGTCAGAGGGGAGGTAAGCGGTCCGGACAGTCCAACAGGAGACCGAGACCATCAGCAGCTCCGAAAACTAAAACGGCACCAGATACTAAGAGTGACGCCAAAGAAATGACTGAGCAGTAACAGCAACAGGCAGCACGCTCTGTGATGTTAAATGCCTTAATAAGAGTTTGTTTTTTATTATTTCTGGATTTATTTACCTCAGTTATATGAACCTTAGACATCAGTGACTGTTAAGGCAAATAAGCATAACAAAATATTTAAAATATGCAGCATTTCACAAGACAAGTGATTTGTTCATATCATTTCACAATATTTAACCATAAATCTATGTGCCTTGTTTCTGAACACACACCTGCTGGTCTCTGTGCCTCGAGAGCCTTCATTCCTTGAAGGTGTTTTTTTTTTTTATATATATATATATAATTCTTTGAGATAGATACAGGTTTTTGTGTTGAGTGAATTTTAAAAATTAAAAGTGTTAATAACCTTATATTTCCATAACCAGCTATCAGTATTACTTTCTCCAAGATGGTTGTTTCCAGAGCTATTTTCCTGCTTATTGGTCATCTCAAAAACATTTAACGGAGACCATGGGCCACAAAAGAACCGGTTAGTTTTTGTTGCAGATAGCGCCACCATGTGGTCATTTAATCAACCTTTGAGTTCTTCATGAGTCCTGAGCTATGACAACTAGAAATAAGATGATATGTTCTGTGGTCTAACATCTATATGTCCATATAGACCATACAAAAGATTTTCCACCATTCTGATTTCTTTTTCCATAGAAATTTTATATAATTGCATAATCTGTAACATTTGTATACAAGATATGATAGATTTATCATTACACAACACTTTAATTAAACCAAATGTTTTACACAGTTGAATGCTGAGGATTAATTAATGAATTAACTCTAAAAACATTATTTTTTTCTATTCGATTGCCAAATTGTGAAATAGATGTGGCCTATTTGACATATTTTGCCATAAATCTGGAGCATATTGTGTAGTTACAACCAGATTTAAAAGACCTGAACATATAAGCCATTTTAATTACAAACTAAAGCAATATAATCCATTTAAATAGCCATAATTAAGTCAGGATGATTCTGACTGTTGAAAATTTGGAGGATTTGACAGGGTTTAAGTATTTTCTTTAAAAAATTATTATGATTGTCTGTCAGTGTATCTTGATGAACAAATCTGCATCTAGATGCAGACTGCAAACACCTTTTTTAAAAATTTAAAAATAAAAGGTTTGTGCAGCCTCATTGGCGCTATACTTTTTTTTTTTCCAGAATATTTTGGAAGCACAAATGTACATTTAAACAGTGATATTTGTACCTATTTATTGATCAAAATAATATACTCATGGTATTGTGTGTGGTTAGGTCAGATTGAGTATAAAGTCAGCCTCACATGCCTGGATGAACTGTTGCAGTGTTAATGCATCCGACCGTCTGTAACACATAATGTTCTCTACTAAAGCGTTTGACTGCACTGGTTCTGACTTAGTGTCTTTTTTTTAAAAAACAAAACAAAACTGTGAAGTATCTTACTTTGATTCTGACAAGCAATGAAGCCTTTTCACATAGTTTTGAAGCATTTAAGAAATTACACTGATTGTGCTTTTTGAAGATCAAAGTCTGGAAAAAAACCCAACTCCTCCATTGATGTGGTCCAGTTGTAACAAAGCCTGTTACCCCTCAAACAATCCTTACTATTAGCAGAGGCTGTTCTGCTGAAGAGACAGTTATTAACGTTAAATTTAAGCATAATTTCTCAAACCATCGATCAGATTTTGACAAAACTCAGAGAGCTGATGGATCTCACACAAATACAAAAATATTTTAAAGGTCAATTTTTTGATCTTTAAATAGTTTTAACTGCTACAGCAGTGATTTTGAGCAATTTTCTTGTTGGGTAACACCTCATTTGGGGTGGAAGAATCATTGTTGCCTTGTTTTGAAAGTCAGTCTGCAGTAGTACTGATTGGTTTTCAAACCAAATGAGATTAACCCAAATTGTATACACCACTTATCCAGGTTTAAGCACCCAATAACCTTCATCATGTCCCCTGAAATGTCGTGTTTTTGTGTTTCTGCACAGACTATTACCTGGTAACTGATCACTCTCGTGTCAGTCTCCACAGAACCAGTCACAAGTGTCCTGTTTTCACTGCAGTCTTGATTGTATTAAGACACAAACACACAGCATATCTGTCTACACAGAGCAGGCCTCTGGCTTTTTATGGAGCTGTCATCCAGGCCTGGCCAGGGAACAGCTGTGGAGCCCCATTTCAGCCCCGCCAGAGCGTTGAACCCCGGCAAATGTCATCAGTTTGTTAATGCGCTGTTCCACTGCTGTTGAGCTCAATGGCACGCTCATTTTACTGGGGTTCAGTCAGTGGTCATGTTGTTACACACATATTAAAAGTGAAGGCGTGAAGTACACATGTATGTGTGCACACATGCCTCAACAGCATTACTTACAAAGTAAAATGAACAAGAAGACATCTTAAATTACATTTGAGTTCCTTTATCTAAACAAGAGGTGTGCAGTACAGAATGTAGATGCTCATAAAATAGACTTTTGCCCACCATGTTTTTCTACGTTGGAGCACCTGTTAATCGGGTTGCAACTCATGATTATTTTCATTATTGATTAATCGATGCCACATTAAATGTCAGAAAATGGTGAATAATCTTGTTCACTGTTAATCTTTATCAAATGTCTTATTTTGTATACAACCCAAAGATATTCAGTTTACTGTCATAGACGACTAAAGAACCCAGAAAATATTGACATTTGAGAAGCTGAAATCAGAGAATTTGGATATCTTCTCTTGAGGAGAAAAAAAAGATTTAGAAACAATTAATAGATTATCAAAATAGTTTATGCTTAATTTAACAGTTGACCACTAATTGATTAATGGACTAATCATCGCACTTCTACCTGTTATTTTCAATACCACAGACTTCTCTAAAACTGAAACTAAAAGTCCACATTATTGGAGGCAATTAGGAATTATAATTAGTAATTAGCTGAAGAGAATGTAGGGAAATGTGACTTGTATAATATAAATATAACTATAGTGACTATATAACTATAGGGTGTAGTATTTCCTTGGTCACTCCTTATTCGTGCATCTTATTCCTGCGCCTCTTTAATACATTGTAGGTTATTTCTGTAATATTTTAGAAGTAAAATGTGTTTCTTAAAGAAGAAACAAACGTTTTATCTGCTCAGCATTCCTTCATATTTTATATAAAACCCACTGAACCTTTTTTCCTCTTCATAAGTAGTTAGTTTGGAGATTTTTATTTTCTTAAAAACCATGCTTTGTGTAGACTGTCAAAAAAATGTAATTCATTGTAATTCATTTTGAACCCCTGAACCATTCCGCAGAAAAATCCTTTGTACGAAATGCTTTTGAGGAACACAACTGTAAATGTACCAGAGCGATGGTAGAGCTGCTGCAGGTTTTCACCCTGTAACCAAATGCGGGTGAGATCTTTGTCTCTGATTTGTTACGCCTTAATTGCTGCGTTCACTCTCATTTCACAGCTACATAATAATTTTAGACTTTAAAAACCATTTATTTAAAATCTATAATCAATTAATCATTGTTCTGTGGGGAATCAGACCTGTCAATTAATGTCATTAACAGACATGTCCTGATACGCTACAGTCTGCGTTACAAGAAGACACCACATTTTCCGCAGTTGTGCAGAAGTTATATGCACATTGTGCTCTGAATTTTTGGCTTCAGTGTCACCGAATATTTAGTAGATTAAACCAACATGAAGTCATTTTACCCTTAATAGTCTGATTTATTAATTAATTGCAAGCCTGCCAAATTATTATAAATATTGTGATATTTCAAGAAAATGCAGAAATGACCGAAATCGTCCCACTCTTTAAATACAAATCTTGGTTTGACTGTGTAGTAATTCTCATCAGGCTATATTTCTTTGAAGTGTCCCTAAAAATCTCCCATGAATTCTGAGTGTGTGATGAAATCGAAATATCTCTTGTTTTTGTGGATTTAGGCTCAAACGGGCCAGCGGATATATTTTATTTCTTACAAATGATTTGTTGTAATATAACCTAAAAGATTAGCCCTCATTGGTGGACCCTTGCTAAATTTCCTAACAACAATATATAAGTATACAGTGCTGAAAGTAATGGTCTACATATATCTAACACAAACGACATAACAGTGCTTACAATATATCCTCAATTTTCATTTTAAAACAAATAACAAGCGTTCTGACAAATATTGCCAATAAAGCATATACCTCCTTGGCCAATTCGCCTGATATTAAAATATGTAGGCCTACAGAATAAATAAAAAGTTGCGCTTATAGGCTATTCAAAAAGTGCCTTCATCATTTTTACACAGTATATATGGACATATATATATAAAATGTCCATAATTGTTCATTTTGAAATTCTGGTAAAAGTCCAAAAAAATAAAAAGAGCCTCAGTCTAATTTGTCAAATACAAGAGAAAAACTGAAAATTGGACTTGTGCATTTTTACATTATTGACCTACTTCAACAAAAAGAATAAACATAAAGAAAAGTGTGAAGTGGTAGTCATCCGCTCTGCAGGACTAAGTACCAAACAGCAGCAGGGTTTCATACAGCCAGTCTTTACCCCGCTGGTCGATGTTGATGGCATGAAAAAGTTTGTATTATTATATATTATTATTATTGGGTTTTTGCTTTGTGGTCGGCCTGTCTCCGTGTCTTTGTCGCTGATGTGTCAAACAGTACAGAAAAAGTAGTCCGGTCTACTTCAAGCAGGCAGCACTGCGGCAGGCCTCTCTCTCTGTTTGTCTGTCTGTCTCTCAGTGGTTATTTTATTTTACTCGTTTGTTCTCGTTTCAGTTCACTCTGCTGCGTGACTCAAGTCTGTCTGTGATCTGCATCACATGACGCAGGGCTTGATGTCCTGGTAGGAGACCTGTTGGTGGTGGTAGTAGGAGCTGCTGCTCGGTGAGTGCATCGCCGAGGACGTCATGGCGTTGAAGGAGAAGACAAACTCCTTTCGGTCGCACATGCTCGGAGACTGGGAATGGTACCGAGGAATACCTGCAAAAAAAGGTGTTCGAAAATATCTGTTAAAAACAATGTAGATCTGTAATGTCAATGAGGGTTAAAAGCTTAATGAGCAACATTTTCCTAAGAAAAAAAAAAACACAGTGTTTAGACTCATAAACATAAGCTCTTTCAATCATCACTTATGACCCACTAGAAGTGTGTGGTGGCTACAGAAACTCTGCACTTTGCTAGTATTTTATTATTTTCTCATTATTTTGCTGTGCTCAGGACGCTTTAGCTACCCAAAACGTCAGCATTTGACGTCCTGTAAATGACACTCAATGAACAACTGTCTTTCTGGTGTGTTTACGAATAACTCGGACAAATCCACTCGACAATTTCTAAGAATTTTGTTTGAAGCTCTGATACACATGTACAAAAATGTATATCAATAATATATTGGTTAAAACAGTTACATAAATATTTTCTGTATGCATTAACTAATTAATTGTCAATTATCCTTGAGATACATTTCCTCTTAAAGCAGCCATGGCCTTGAGTTTGATTTTTACTGATCAATTCATAATAAAAGACACCTTAACATAATGATGATAATGATGATAATAATAATAATAATAATAATAATAATAATAAAATGATGGCTCTGTCCTGATGCTATATTTTTCCACACCTGTTCCGCCATATTATATATATATATATATAATATTGCAAGATAAATTCTGTTCATAAATTTCTAGAGGCCGAATAGGTTCACTGTTTTCTGAACTTAAATAGGCCAACATGTGAATATTCCTCATAGTCCCGCAGTCCATTTAGCAAGCACGATTAAGATTGTGAAAAGGGGGAGGCGGGCGGGTTTGCAGGGCTAATTGACAGTGGCCCTCTTGCACGCCAGTCCCGGAGGACTCGTGCAGGGCCTCGGGGCAAGGCAGACTGGTCCTAACCGCGCTTGTTTTTCTTGTCCGGAGATTGGCACTGCTCTAAACTGTCCCGGCAGACTCTCTCTGCCCTCTCGTGTCTCTGTCTTTCTCTTTTTTCTAAACCACTTCCAGAAACTGAAACCGTGCGAGTTTGAAACACCCGATATCTGGGTTTTATTTTGCAATAATGTATTATATTTAATTGGGAGCAGGACAATGACGAGGGTTAATTTTCGTGGGAGAAAATACGCGGTTCCTTTTGGTTGCATCATTTTCTTTAATGGCTTTTGATATGAGTCATTCTCATGTTTTGTGCAATAGAGAAATGTCTGTCCATATAGTGACAGGAAAATACAGAATTATTTCAATAAGGTAATGTGAAGATGCTCAACATTTCCACTAGGCCCACGTTTGGTCAATAAGATTATAAACATATCTGAACCATAAACTTTGACCCATATGTAGAAAATATTATTTTGACCAGTAGTTTTCAAACTGAGGTCCGGGGACCAACAGGGTTCTTGGGTGTGTTTTATGGGCCCTCCAACAAAAGAATATTTTAACTTTTTAGACATTTTTTGGAACAACATGGTAAGAAAAGGGGTTGGCCGTTTTGATGGTCATAATTTATAGTAATCCAGGTTTGATCATTGAGTGACTATGAAGACTTTATCAAACATTAAATTAAAATTTAAACAAATACTCGGCAGGGATTGCTTGAGACAAAATCATCTTAAATTGGTAGTCCATGCATCTGTTGTGGGGGTCCTTTGCATGATAAAGTTTGGGAACACCTGATTTAGACCCTCGAGTAATTAAATGGTTCAGTATTTCTAAATATTCCTGCACCATAATTCCTCCAATAAATTCACTTTTCCCACACGTTTTGTTTATAAAATGCTACAGTTTTAGTTAAATTAAAGTAAAATAGTACAATTAAGCTTACCTTGTAAATCCGTAGTACTGTGCCCATTCTGGTGCAGATAAGATTGGTCTAGTGAGTGTGTGGGCAGGCTCGGCTGCAGCGGGTTGGCCCCTGGATTACAAGGAGACAGAGGCTGCTGCTTTATGTAGGAGGCCCCGTTATTGAGCGAGGCCGAGGGGGCCGGAGCCCACGCCGAGGCTGAGCTCGAGTAGACGGGGTGAGGTTCCATGACTCCCCCGCTGGTGAGCAGGGGGGAGGCGGAATTGTCGTGGTGGGGATAATCACTCCCAGTGGAGCCTGTACAACTTCCCATGTAGGAATGTCCACTGTTGGTCGACAAGTGGGACATGGTGTGCCCGGACAGACCCATCCCCTCCATGTTACCTGCCAAGTGTCCATTCATCATACCGATCCCGCTGTCCAGAGACAGGCTGTTGGGCGGACAGGACAGGCCCCCGCCGCTGCCCTGGAAGTTGTAGGACTCGGGGATGTGGTTGAATCCCAGGCCGTTCATCATGCTGTACATGGGCTTCAACGCCTGGCACTTGCGCCGGAAGCCCCTGGGTCTCCTTCTGAAGGAGCCCTCCTCGAACATAAACTCACTAGCCGGGTCGATAGTCCAGTAGTGGCCCTTCCCGGGCCGGCCGAGGCCCTTGGGCAGCTTTATGAAGCACTCGTTCAGGGATAAGTTGTGACGCACGGAGTTCTTCCATCCCTGGTATGAGCCCCTGAAAAACGGGAAGCGGCTCTGGAGGAACTGGTAGATTTCACTGAGCGTCAGGCGCTTGGTTGGAGAGCTCTGGATAGCCATGACTATTAACGCGATGTATGAATAAGGGGGCTTCTCTGGTCTGCGGATCCCTGCGTTTGTCTTTTTAGTTTTCGTAGTGGAGGAGGCAGTTTCCATCACCGCCGTCTGTCCGTGCGGCTTCTCCGGAGCCGACATGGGGCTGCTCTGGGCAGGAGTCTGCGCTGGGGGCTGCTGGACCTCTGCCGTCATGAGTTAAATGTAGTCTTCGAGATGGCAAACGAAAATGTTTGATTTCCACCTTTCTACCTACAAACACTGAAAAGTTGGACAATAATTCGCAGGCATATAGAGCCCCAAAAAAGTCGCCAAAACTTAGCACACAAGCCAAAGACGAAACTATCTTCTTAACTTCTTCCTTTTGGTTCAGTCCTGCAACAGTCTGAAGCCGAACCACCTCGTACGCAGCGTCCGAAATGGGACAAGAAGCAGAACAGGAGCCGCTTTCCACTTCAGTTGGTGTGTTGTCGTGCGTCCGAGGAGCTCACTTTTTACTTATCTGTTGCCATCAGCGCATTGGAAGCTGCATGTCTTGGCCATCCTAATGTTGGGACCCGCCCATTTCCCTCCTACTCCAGTGGTGGGCTGTAAGCATGCACATCTGTGTGCGTTCACTTTTCAGGGAAATGTGTTTTTCCCCCTTTCCTTACATTGAAATAGGGAATATATCTCCCATATAACCTAATACTATTTTATGATGTAGAAGAAGGACGTGGCCTCAGATCGCGTATGATGGGCCATATTACATGATCACACATTAATAGTAACCATAGCTACTGGTTGGGGCCTGTAGATAAAGATTTTGATTGCCTTCTTATCTAATATGATTTTATTTTATTTTTATTCTTATTTTTAACACCGAATAATCTAATGCAATCTGTGCACTTTCATAAACCTGCTGTGCAAATAATATCTCTCCATTTAAAGGCCCATGGCTGATGCACCAGCACAGCAAATAGATCACGACTCCATTCTTACTAAACTTTTTATATTTTATAGGACATTTTTCGCGTATGATCAGCATTTAGCAGAGAGCGTGCCCCTCATATTCCAAACCAGCCTTCTGATTTCTGTAAAAGATAGACAGGAACATGGGCAGGATGTTTATACAGCAGAATGTAAACATTTTCCCTGGCCTTCTTTAAATAAAAAATCAAGCAAAAGCCCCGTTTAGATCAGCTAATACTCAATCTGATGCGATATGCCCGTCTGTTCGCAGCGTCTATGTGTAGATGTTGGGACGTTTTTTACACATGAATATTGTTTGTGTAATACAGTCATAATATTTACGCAGGGACGCAGGAGGGGTGAGGTGGAAGCTCCGCCGAACTGGGAGCACAGAAACTCGGACGGGGACTTGAGGATCGACTCCTGCAGGGCAGTTTACCATCGAATGATCCAGGAATTAATAAGGTAAAGTGGCTTTTCAGTTGGAATATTGAATTGGTGGCACATTGGAAGACTTGGAATGTTATTTTATTCTATGCTACATAATATAGGATAATCAGAAAAATGACAACTAAATTATGTCTTAAGCTCTAAAGAACGCTTTTGTAATTCACTCAGAAAAAATGTGCCACAGCTTGTTTATCTGTTTATTCTTGCTGTTTCCAAAGTCGCTTAAAAAGCGACTGGCTTTTATGCAGCTGTGAGCGAGAGCTACTGAAAGACGATCAGTCCATAACCCAAAACTGTTGACAATAGGTTGCTTATTGTTCCCTGGAGATCTCGATAGCTGCAGCCTGCAACCTTTTGCCTCTCCGTGGGTTCGTTTATTGGAGCTTGTCTGCTTCTGGACTCGGCATTACTGTTTCTCATGAGTGCTTAGGATGACTGAGGAAAACAACATCGAAGAAAACAGTGGATGAACATTTTTATAATTTTTGCCCTGTGCGTAAAACCAGACCATGTTTGGAGACTTTGTTCCCTGTGCGTAAAGGTCACCAGAAGCTCCTACAATATTTTTTCTGTAAAATAATGTGTCAGCATGTTTATTACTTTACACTGAAGAGACACATTTTAATTAAATCTCGATATGTAACTCAAATATGAATTACCTAGTTCAAAAACATGAACCGATGCCTTTTTTTCCTCCAGGGGGTTTGTGAGAAAACAATTCATTGTCAAATGTTAATTGTCAGCCTAAAGGTGACAGACATGCCACTGTTAGTTTTTGCTGTTGCAGAGAGGAGATTTAAACCCATGGATAAATGAATGTAAGTATTGTTTTAACCGGTGCCTGCTCGGCCACTCGCCTGCAGTGAGGGCCACACATTTATCAGCGCAGCGGACCACCCAGCGCGCACCAGGGGCAGGCGCGCTCCCGTCCTCTCTGCCCACTGCATTTAATTACCGCTGATGACTTCATTCCATTAGAGCGCGTTTTTTTCATACGCTCATTCGCCCCATGTCATGTTATTCTTTCTTTGTTTTATATAGACCCACATACATTTTTTTCACGTGCATGTGCATTTAAAAGTTAAATGTTTACGCAAACCACCAGTGTTGGGTATTGATGCACTCATCCCAATTGCAGTCTTCTTTCACCAATAAAAAGCTCCAGAATCAGTTATGTTTTTGCCTAAAATATTGATATCCTAAAATATTATTAACGTTTACTTTTCAGAAGTGACAAAACAGTGTTCAAACAGGGATATCCTAACAAGTATTCTCATAATATCACAATGTAACCTACTCGTCATCATCAAAAATCTTTGTTTTCAATATATCCAGAATTTGAGAATATTGTAGGTGCTGTAACAGCGTCGGTGCAGATCATGTTCGTCATTATGATGCGTGAGTCCCGAGGTCAGAGCTTCCCTGTTTCTCCATCGCAGACGAAGTCATGCACTTTTCCATGACGTCCCATCATGAAATATTTGACAGCGCTGCATCCTCAGGAATGCTCGGCCACTTAGGTGGAGGTACACCGCAGAGTGCACAGTCCTGACAGGCTTTCCGGGCTGTCTCACCGTTATTTAGTGCACTCAAACCAATGTTGGACCCCTTTTTAAATCGCCTTGTTGCAGCATTCTGCATAAATGTATGGTTTCTTAGTGGCTGCATTCGTCCCTCAGTTAACTCTTGTACATTGGCACACTACACGAACAGACCAAAAATATTTCATTTAAACCTTTTCTCTTACAACCTGAACATTTATCGTCAGACAGAATATTTTAATATTTACAATTCACTTTTGTCTTGTGAGGATTTTGATCATTAGTTTCATCGATTAAAATCTTTAACATCTCCCAGGCACTGTACAAGAACATGACACGACATAGTTAACTTCAAAATTATTGCTTATTCATACCAATTAGGCAAATATACCCGGCGGATTATAGATCCAACAGCTGCAGCGGTCAGTAGCATAATTTGATTTGGCCTCACAGACACAGATTTAAGTGTTTGGGGGATGACATAGAGAAAGTTTAAGTGTTAAATTTACATTTTCTTTACAAACGATCATCTTTGAGAAATAAGCCAGTTTTTCTCCTCGGTGGTGAAAGAGGGCCGCAGAGGGTCACCGAGGGGCCGCACAGGGACTTTGTTTGGAGGACAGTGCGACAGAGTGATCGATCAAGTGGCCGTAAGTTCATCCGCCTTGAACTTGAATCTGGTTTTGAAGAAATGTTTACTTATGGGAATCACATAGTCGGTTATTGTAGAGCAAAAAGGTTCTTTAATGAAATGTCCTACTTCTCTATAGCCTCCTGCACGCGTGTGATACCATTTGTTAAAACGTTTGATTTGGACTGATATAATCTAGAGAGAAAAACATAAAATGTTTTTTTGTATTTAAATTAATTCAAATAAATAAATATGTATAAAGTGTATTTTTAAAAAACACATCCAGGAACATAACAGATTTTATAAAGTACAAATGGCCTACATATTGGCTCTAAATGCTGTCGAGTTTTATATTTATATTTATTTATATTTATTATTTATTTTCTCATGGTATGCATGATTAAAAATGTGGAAGACGCATCCAAATAATGTAACTTAGCTGCACACATACAAATGGCAAGCTGTTTTGCGTAGAAACACTCAAGATTAAAACAACTAGAAATAATGCATTTTAGAAAATAAACCTGTGCTGCTGGTTTATTCCGTCTTTAAATTAGGCTAAAGGAAATCTGAAATAAACAAATTATCTGTTTATGTATTGTATACTCGTTTTTATTTACAGTAATCGTATAAATTAAAATGTCTATAGATGAAGCTTTAAGTCTTACTTAAAATTATTTTAATTACACTTCAAGACTTTTTATTGTCTCAAACAAACGATTTAAAGATGCATCCTAATTGGTCTTCTGGCTCTTTGTCTCTGCTGTGTCGCCTGTAGTTCACTCAGCAGCATTGTCGCTTTAATTGAAAACAGTGTAATGTCAAGGTGGGTACCCCCTCATCACTTTCCATGCGCTGTAGGTGGCCGTGTATATTTTCGTTTAAGTGGTGTTTATGTGAACGAGAAAGGACGGGATTGCTAGCAGACCGCTGATTGCGCGCATTGGGTCTCTACATGGATTTGAAGTGTATTTGATGGGCACCACCCTCTGCAGTAATCAGCTGCAGCACAAGTGCGCCCGATGACTTTTTAATTTTCTTGGCGAGATATTTGCTCCGCGCCCTGCATGGTGTGTGTGTGTGTGTGAAGGCGCAACAGAAAGTAGTCCCCTGGCACAGACTGCCTTAAAGAGAAGGTTGACTTTATGGAAATACGTCTATGGGGACTCATTCACACTGATAGTTTTCAAACATCCTCCCTTGCTGAAGTGTCCTTGAACATGACATTGAGCCTATGGGCACCACGGACCTGCTGTTTGACTCAAGAGAGCTGTATTCATGTAAATATATATATATGTATATATATATATATATATGTTCAGCCAGCGTGTCGTGTTGCAGGAGTTGCACTCTGAAGGGATTGTTCAGTCAATCCGATCTGATCATATTTAGTGCACGTATCTTTCGTCGCATTTAAAAGTGTCACATATGATTCAAACACAGGATAATAAACGTCTTTAAAATCTGTAATTCAGTTCAGTTCAGTTTTATTTATATAGCGCCAAATCATATGTTATCTGTGGGCACTTTTTTAATATTATTTGCAAAAACTTAATAATTCCCATAAAGAATATAGAGAATCAATGTTAATAACGGACTTTATAATACAAGGCGGCTGATAACAACGTGCCACAATAATGAGGAGTTATTTTACGTTTAAAGTTATATTTTGACTTTGTTACACACGTTTAAATTTACCAAACGTATCACTATGTTCTTTAATAATCATTTTATATACTGCAGTAAATGTACTTTAATATAGACGCATTTTGAACGATTTTTTAGTGCAATAACTAAATAGCTGCCTGCATTTCCTGATGACATTTCTCATTTACGCGGCTTAGTTAATTACTCGTGTCTGATTGGTCAACCATGACATTATATGAACTCCTATGTCTGAACGCAGACCGTCGCTATGAAGAGCAGAATGTTGCTATGAGGGACAAACCGTTGCTATGGACGGAGTCCTGATCATAGACTCTGGAGGAGCAATAAAATAATCTATAAATCGATAAAACAATTTTCTAAATTAATATTTTGAATATACATATTATATATATATATTTTAAAAGTAAGTATCCCGTAATAAACGGGATATGTACAGTGAGCAGGTCATTATTGAGAAATAAACTCATCCAGGGTGATTCAAGACATTATCCTTTACAGATATAGGCGCACCTGTCTGCCTCCGCTGCACACCTGCAGTAAAAATCATAAGAATCAGCTATAATTGATCATGATGGTCGATAATGATCGGATGTTGCAGACATTTATTAAAATTGTATCTATGTTTGCACACTGAACTTGAATATTGATTTTGATTGAATAGCCTCTGTAAGTCTTTCAGTGTGAAATTCGTCACTTAGTTCTCAAACCTCATCAGGATTTTTCTGCAGTTAAATATCCGTCAAGTTTTGACGTTTGATTCTTGCATCATGGAACAGGATTCGACACAAACTATTTATTTTTTCTTAAAAACAGTCAGCAGTCTGCAGATAGGCAGCTCATCATGCCAAAACTCATGAGTCATTGGTCAAAGCGTTATTGTGAGAACTCAGCCTCCACAGCGATGGCTTCCCGCAACAGTCCCTGGTGTGCCATATTGTCAAATTAAAGAGAGCCCACTCACATCGTCAGACTGCCATTCTCCATATTTCGGTATCACTAGTTTGTCACGACTGGTTCTGTTTTCAAAATCGTCTCTTTTGACAGCTTGATGTTGAAAAGAAAACGCGCCTTTCAGACAATGAAAAAAGAATAAAAGGCCTTATGTAAAGTTCTCTCTGGTTTATTTTGTGATCATAGGCAGCACCACATAATTTGACATGAAGGACAGCAGTGGGGAGGATTTGGCAGGTTCAGAGGTTTTACAAATTCCAAACTGTCCAAATGTGGTTAGCACTTGCAGGGAAAATGTTCCATAATTTTAAATACCTGTTCGTTGCAAATTGGTATTTCAGCAAGTTGGCCAGCAGCTGTTTTCTGTGTGAAACAGGACAAAACACCCAAAGGTTAAAGAAAGAAATGTTAAAATAACAAAAATATGAGCATATTTTACCTAATTCAAGCTTAGACTTCAAGGTTAAAAGATGAAAGAAAGAAATGTGATTGTGGCTTCAGTGCAGACTGTTACATGTCAGGCTGATAGACATTTGTCTTTATATTCATCCTCAATTTATACAGCAATATCATAAGATTAGAGGATAAATGGAAAATTATTCACTAATATAATCTGAATATTTCCAAGTTTTACACTGAAATATGTATTTTAGTTTATTTGCTTTTGTTCATTGAAAAACATTCTAAGATATATATGTATAATAATAATAATAATAATAATAATAATACAATATAGCAGACTTTATCAAATTATTTTTGTTATTGTCCCTGGTGTTTGTTCATCAAAGTTAATTAAAGTTATTGACAACAAGTCATTTTTGCTAAATTTTAACCTGTGGAATTTGTCATCCCTTAAATGTTTAGGTCTCTCTTGCTTTGTTTGCTGTTTGTGCGTGGTCTTCACATCTTTTAAAGTTAAAGATTAGGTGTTTTAATTTGAAAGCAGAGCAAAAGTTAAATTTAAATAAGCTAGGACACTCTCGGATTGCTGAATAATTACTTGAAAACTTATTTCACCAGTTTTTTGTTTTTTTTAAATTTTCCTGATAATATAAAAATCAAATAAATCCTCCTTTAAAAATACACATTTCCAGTTTTTAGGGATATTTATTAACAAGAATATGATGAAGGATATGATGAAGAACATGATAGTGACATGATGCAGGAGTTAAAATAGAATATATTGCAAAACATTGCATTACATTTAATTTTAGAAAATCTGTCTCACCATTATAAGATTTAAGTAAAAAAATGTTTACTTTTTTAATGCAATCAGAACAGTGGGATCTGCATTTACATTTGTCACAATAACATCCAACATCATAGCACTACATTTGGTACAATCTGAGCAAAGATATGTGCTTACTTTTCCTGTCTCGGGTTACATTATTACCTTAGAGAAGAAGGGTCAAATGGTTGAAGACAGATTACGATTACAAAACTGCCACAAATATTTTCAGATTAATTAATAATTTATTAACACAATATTGCACCAATCAAGTGTATCAATATTTTCACACCCCTAGTTGTTAAAAGTAATTCTGTTTTTCAAATTTTAATGCATGTTAAGATAAAGGAATAATATTAAACATTTTCCTTAAAAAATGTATAGACTCATAAACATAATCCCTTTCAATCATCACAAGGTGCCAGGCTTCAACATCAGATCATGAGAGAAAAATAACCTGTGCAACATCATGATGACGTTCACTGAATGTCTGAGTATCAAACTTAAAACTACACCTCTATGCTTTTAACATGCAGCATATTTGTTATATTTCTGGGATACTAACAGTTCCTGTTCACACTGTAAAGACACAAATGCCCTACATTAAAGATATACTCCGCAGGCCCACCCCAGAACATTTGTATTTGATGTCCTGGGAATGGGAGTGAGACTCAACATTAACTATCTTTCTGGTGCGTTTCTGGACAACTCAGACAAATCCTATTATTTTTACCTTTAAAGCTGTATTGATATATTGAAAATCAATAGGGATTTAAAAGAATATTGTTCATAGCTATCCAGGTTTTTATTCACAGACAAAGTTCAGTTAACACGCATTAAAATTTTCCTTCAGTCGCCTCCTCCACTGCTTCACCGCTCCTCTCTGCTGTGCTGTGGCCTTTCTAGGAAGACTCAGTCCCACACAGTGAGTGGGAGCCTGTTTGGTGCCCCACCCTGCAGCCCTGCACACCTCCCAGGGCCGGTCCATCATGGCCTGTCTGATGCAGGGAGAGACATCAATAATAAGAGCTGAAGCAGAAAAACCACAGCGAAGAACACAAAAGACAGAGGGAGGGCAGACACAGGCCACAACCGGCTCTGCTGCAGGTTAGCTCCTTTGATACCCTGCCCTGATGGCAGTTTGATGGGTGCACATGGGGTGACATGGGTTTATATGTACGTGTTTACATGCGCGTTTACATAATGTGTATGGTGTTTACGCACAGCCCACCAACTCTTTTTTTCTTTACTCTGAAGGGGGATTTTCCTGTGGCAGGCTGCTTCGGAAAAAGCAATTAAGAATTCCCAAACAGTACACCACAATGGGAGATATCATTTGTGCAATGTGTGTTCCATGTCTCTCGCAGTTTTTGTCTGGAATGGGTTGGCTATTTTTAATCTGCGCACAACCGAACCCACCTACAGACAAACCACAAATTGAATGAAGGGGAGGGGGGTGAGTGGGCATGGTAATTGCCTATTGTGGAACTCAAACTCCTCTGTTCTGCCATAAACAGCTTTTGGTAGTTCACAACTTGATACACAGTGCTCCAGCCAGTTTGAAATTATAGCATATCCTCATTGTCTGTGGGAACCCAGAGCCAAGCAGTGGTTGGAATCAGTCAGGAATGCTTTGGGATGGTAACTGGATTCGGTTGTAATGCCCAGCTCTCCGCAGCGGAACACAAGGGTGGGAAAAAGGCCGAGAGCATTTCCTGAGTGAAAGGGGGTCCCAGCGAAGCATCACATGCATGGGCATCATGTGACAGTGATCCTGCCAGGTTTGAGCCTATGATCCCAAGTGAAGAGTGGAGTACAGCTGTGGGGGGAGGTGTGGTAGGTGCAGTGGGCAGTGCCAAGGAGAGAGGACAGAGGACAGGGAGAGGCTGGAAGACAAGAGACAAACAAATACTGTAGCTGCAGTGATGCAGCAACCTGTGAAGCTGCAGCAAATAGGAGATTAATTAGTTAGTCAGTTGTTAGTTAATTAGTTGTCAGCCATCAAATTTATTGTAAATCTAGACAGTTGTTTGTTTTGAGTAATTTTTGAAGACAACATGTCCAAATTCTCTGATTTAACTTCTCAGATTTGAATATTCATATTCTTTACTCCTCTATGACAGCATCTTTGAGTTGCAGACATAGCAAGACATTTGAAGACAGTTTGGGCTTTGTGAAACAGTAATCCAGCTTTTTCACTTCATTTTCTGACATTTTATGGATCAAAGAACTAATTGATAAATCAAGAAAATGTCCAACAGATTAACTGATAATGAAAATAATTGTTAGTTGAAGTCCTAACCTGTTTATCTGCAAGTTGAATTAGAAATGTCATAAATCATCAATGCTGCGTTGTTTTCTGTGTATAGTTTTCTTTTTTGTGTCATTTATATGCTGGATACAAATATATTTAAAGGTAAAATAAGTAGGACGTGTCAGTTACTGTAAATACAGGCAGAAGGCAGGTTCTCTGCAGTTACACACTCCACCACATACGTCTCGTGGGTTGTAAGTGATGATTGAGAGGGATTATTTTTGTATACATTGTTCTTATTCAGGAAAATCCTGCATAGCATGCCTTAATGTTTAGCAGCTCAAAAAAACAAAAAACAAAAACAAAACAAAAAAAAAATAACAATGTTTTAACCAAATTGGAAATTGGTGTAGTTGATAATGCTCTGGGTGGAAATAGAGGAAATAAAACAGCAGATTTAAGCAGCAGGAAAATACAAATCCTAGTTATGTTGGGTCATACAGCACGTTTCTTTCTTTCTTTCTCCTTAATTAAACCTTTCATTTAAGGATTTAAGTTTCCCATCTCATATCAAGTTGCACAACATCAGATAATGAGATAAAAATTTGCAGAATCAGGATGACTGTTGTTGAATGTATGAGCGTTGAACTTGTCCTTATGAAGCATACTGTGCAGGATTTTCTTTTTTTTTAAAAAACAAAACAATATATAAAAAATGAAAACAGTCGTCACTTACGGTATGACCCACTAGAAGTGCATGGTGGTGTCTGTATCTGCAGAGACCCTGTGTTCTGTGTTTTACCAACCCACAGTGTCCGTATGTGACGTATTTGGGAATGAGACTCATTATTGAACTATTTTTCTGGCGTGTTTACAACCAGCAAATGACAAATCCTACTCATTTACTCATTCTGTCTTTAATACTGATGAAAATATCTGAATCTGATGATTATGAGCCAAGATCAGAAGTGATGAGGAGTGTAGCATTTTTTATATAAATGTTAAATGGATTTATGGATGTTTATCCTCGATGGACTCTGCATAGAATGAGCCTCACTGATTGTAGCAGAGTGTAAAAGACTGTGTATTGCATGATGTCTGTGTGGTTCAGTGTGAGTGAGTTATGACTGTGAGAGGAAAGGGTGGTGATGTTTATGGCAAATTGTGTCAATCGAGTGACAGGAAAAAGTAAATTTTACTGCAAAAATTAGCATGCTGTTTATCTGTTCAGAGCACATTATCTGCCCCTGTTCATGTTCATTTACACCCCTGACAAAAATCTACCTAATAAAGCTGATGTTAATTACATTTGATTGCTATAAACCACAATGTTCGTGTCATTTCAGCAGAGCAATCCAGCAAATACTATTATGAGGAAGACTTGTAATAATAGATGTAGGAGCAATCTTGTGTCCCTCCATCTGTCTGTCTGTGTCTGGGTATCTGTGCTCACATGCACATGTATGTCCACGTCCACTGTTGCCAGGTCAGTTCGATGTTTTCCAGTTGAATGATTGCTCAAAATCCACCCAAATTTATTAAAATATCTCAAATATTATCTGTAAGAAACACTACAAATGGATTCACAAACAATAGCAATAGTATTGTGGTTTATAACAATTTTTCAATATGACATAATAATAAAACAACAATTTAAGTGTCCAAAAGTGGGCTTAAACAGACATAGGACAGTGCAAGTATGAAACATTTCTACCCTCTGTCTTAAAACAAATAAACTGATAAATAAAGGGACAGCTCAAATAACATAAATAATAAGTTTAATATTATCTTTTATCTTAATCAGCTGCATCAAGCCTTGACAGTATGCCAACTTAAAGTGTACAGCCAAACAAATAATGATGCCGTTGCAAGCGGTTTCTGTTACGATGAAAATACAGATTTAGGAAGTGCAGATCTCGTCTCAGCTGAATATATACTGAATAATATACTGTAATTTTTAATACTTTTTTAAAAAAAAGAAACAGCCCGACTCATGGTAAAGCAGCCCAAATTCTGTCCACACGCCCAAGCCCATTTTAACCCGCACACTGCAACCTAAAACAGCCCAGTTTGGTGGAAAACCACCCCACTCTGGTCAAATCTGGACTGTGGACTGACAGTGTCTATGGCTGCATCTGTGCATGTATCAGTGCATCTGAGAATGTTGCTGACTAAATATTTGTGTGCGTGTCCAGACTGGGGCTTGCAGCCAGACAGATGTTGGCCCCTTTGGCTTCTGTAAATGTTGTGACGATCTTGGGAGGAATCTTAGCCTATAGTTGTCAAAGGGCTTTTTATTTCCACCTGCTACCGGCCTCTTTCCGTTGGTCTGCTCTATAACAATGGCACTGGGAAAGCTGTGCAAGAGTGCAAAGTGATTGATGTTGGACTGTATTTGGCCCTTCTTCAGATTGGGGCCTGAGAGGAAGTGGCTATCCCTCCCTTCCACCCTGACTACCCTACAATAACGCTGGGCTCGAGAGGGCAAAGTGCTGATCCGGACTTTCTTAGACATCCCATTTGAACAAAGTGCCAATCTGCACAAAAAGACAAGCTGGCAGGCACATGTAAACACAGTTTCATGATTTATAAATCAAATTGCCACTAGAAAAAACAATGAAGTTCATTTATGCCACACAACTTCATCCCCTCCATCTTGTCTCCAACCATCACTCTTTTTCTTGTCACGTCTGGGGTGAAAAGAGATACAGGCTCATCATGACTGCATTCTTTCCATTTTGCTGAAGAGCAGCATGGCAGAGAAGGTAATCTATCACCTAAATTGTCTGTCTGTCTCTCTCTCCCTGTTTCTAACTGTGTTTCTCTTTCTCCTTCCTCCAGGCTGGAGTGGGCAGGCGTGCGGCTTTAGCCACAGGAAGCTGTGAATTCTTCAGAGAATGGAAGATGTCTTATGGGGAGACATACTGTCCCCCCCCCACTCCGCCCCTCACCCCACCCCACCCACTCGCCACCCCAAAATGACACCTGACCCCTTCATGTGTTTATATCAGGCCGTGGAAGTGAGAAATAGTGATGAGTCACTCTGGCTGTGTGTTTACACTCTGGAGTCACGCAAGGAAGGAAATCAGCCACGGTCTGCTAAAAGTGGCGAGGTGAGAGAGAATGGCTGCAGTGATTTACCTCTCCGAGTCAGAATTCATTTCACGTCATCTCTGCTGCAAAGCCCTTCGACCAACAGAAAACGGCCACAGTAGCAGTGCAGTAGGCTTTCGTCAAGGAAAATACTTCTCTGAAGCCAAAATGAGGTAAAAACAGATATGTGCATCAAGAAAATATGTGTAAATTGACTCAGAGTCTTATTAGATAGATGATCAGATTCAATTGCTTTCTTGTCAAGGCAGGTAAACACATTATTTATTAATTATTCATGATTTATTGATAGGAACAGATTCAGTGTACAAACTGAAAACAGCTTTCCCAGGCAAGTATCACAGTATTTATAGTGGATGTTAATTTGCAACAAGAAGGGATTTTTATGAAAATGAGAGATTGAAACAGTGAGGTCAAAATTAGATAAACTGAGTACAACCAGGTATCATAAAGCTAATTAAAAGCTGAATGCAGCAAGACACAAAAAGCACACAATTGCAAACATGTCACTGTCATAGAATGAAAACCTTCATTTATACACAAAGTGTTTTTTCAACTAAGATAAACAGTTTTCAGCTTGAGGACTACAAATTTCACTGTGTAATTCAGCTTAAAAAGTTTATCTCAGCTACGAAGAGAGCATTTAATTCTCAATTTCATTTTAAAAATAAAAAATCAATAAACTATTAAAGGTAATTTTAAAAACTGGAGTTTTCACCCAACAGCAATGGCATGTACTTATCGTATGATAAGCAGTTAACAGTAATACCTGGTACTGCACTATGGAAGTATCTGATTTGTTTTTTTTGTTTTTTTTGTCATTGTCATATTGACATATAGATAAAAAGTACTTTAATAATTTTACAGGTATGGTTATGGTTATGATTTCCAAGAACAAACAGGCTGACGGATCAAAAATACAAACTAAAGGCAAAAATTAGATGAAAGATTACAGCTTTGATTATTATTATTATTATTATTTTCATTATATGTAGATTAATCTGCTGATTATTTTCATAATTAATTGATCAATAAATTGTGAAAAATGCTCATCACAATATCCCAGAGCCCAAAGCGATTCCTTAAAATAGTTTCTCTTGTCCAACCACCAGTCCAAAATCTGAAGACTTTTAATTTACTATCATAAACAACAACAAAAAAAGCAGCAAGCATCTGTAAATGTAAGAAGCTGGAGCCACCAAATGTCTGACATATTTGCTTGAAAATGACTGAAACAATTAATAAATTATCAAAATAGTTGGCATCTTTTTTTCTGTTGAAAACAACAAAACACCTACCTAGGGAATAATTATGCACCACTTAATTATCTCAGTTTATACTGAAAGGCCAGTTTGATATTTTGTCTGACATTGCATCAAATACAAATATACCTCAGGCTGCACCAAGTTTAGAAAAAGTTTTCACAATTATCATAATAGAGGATGTATAATGATGATGTGTGACAAGCATATTTTATGAATGCAAGCCAGAAAGAGTCACCTCTAATGACTCCAGTCACAGCTGTGTTTGTGAACAAGCCTTCACCCTCATCCTAACAACATATTTAACATACAAGGACTACTGCCTGGGGTCCCTGAGGACCCCAAGAATAAACTACTGTTAAAAAAACAACAACCATAATTGCAAATATTAAAACTTATTTCTCATGATTAGTTATGTAATTAATGTAATATGAAATGGATTATTGTTACAGTTATTTAGCATATTGTTTAAAATGAAAATATAGCATGAGGTAATCTGTGTCTGCTGCACCTGTTCCTGTCTCCCCAAAATAGTGTAATAATAGTGTGTGAAACCTTAAATTACAACTCATGGCAAATACAAACTCAATCAATTAATACTTACATCTGTTAAAACTGCATTGGCATAATTGGGTGTTTTTAAGTGGGGTTCCTCAGGACCTGAATGCGTTGGTATTTTTAAAAATCACTTATCAAAACAATCATCAAGTCATTAAGATCGAACTGATTGACAGTGTCATGAAACATTAGACTGATGGAATAAAACACCTGTAACATCTGACAAAAAAGTTTAGCTCTGGGGTCTGCAGGTTCCCCTGTTGGTAGGATTCAAATGAATAAAAATACTAAATACATAAAAGTTTGTTGAGATCCAAAAAAATCACAAGTGATTTTACTGCCTTGGACTGTAATAAAACAGGCAAGTTGAATTTTGAGGTCATATTATAGAAGTAGATGTGGTGCTTGATGTTGTCTTGAAGTTACATTTTTCAGCATCTTCATCTTGCACATCATACAACAGTCTGTGCATCAGTTTTTATTGACAAGAACTTATATACCTTATAGGTATATAAGGTTTCTGTAAACTTTGTAGCCTCAAGAATACAATTATATCAACATTTTCTCATAGTTACATTATCAACATTATAAAACGCATTTATGATAGATGTGAATGAGTGATCCCACAGTATAATTGCTGTATGAACCACACTAGACACATATTGCATTGTGTTCTGGAGGATGTTAGGTGTGTTTACTGCGGCTAAGACCAGTGTTTCAAACATAGTGTCACTGTCGTCCTCCACATTGAACAACTTTAGATTTCAAGATTGCGCAACCGTTGTTTTCCAGAGACAGCTGCAGTTACTGCAGTTCTTCTCTGTAAATAAAAGTGACACTTTATTTCTTTCCATCATTATATCGGTGCAAGTAACTTCATTGCTGCCTGTAGTGAGTATCCTGTTACACACCCCCGTACACACCGCCACAATGAGAGAGTCAGCGGCTCTTATTTTGGCTGATTTCTCCTGAATTGTAAGTCCTGTCAGGGGGTTTGATTGATAGTTGTGTTTATCACCATATTATTAAGTAATCAGGCTCACCACAGCTGGGCCTGAAGCTCCTTAATTCCAGCTAAAGCACACGGCTTCATGCTAATTAAAGGTTTGACCAAAGTGTTTATTTTTGTGAATTTTTTAAAATATAGTTGTCTGTGTTTTTATGAGAGTGCGCTGATTGTTGCATTTGTATCCTCTGTGAAACATTTTGTACACCTTTAGACGGGGTTGCACCAGCAAAGATTAGTTAAATCAAAGAGTTTTGCAAAGGTTTAAAATCAGTAAATCCAGATTTTCAAAAAATATTTAAGTCCAACATTTAGTCATAACGTGAACAAACATTGTATGACATTTATTAGGACATTTTCATGTCATGGATACCCCCCCACCCATCTAACCTTCCCGATATCTCCATGACTAAAAAATCAAACAAACAAACAAAAAAAGGTACAGAGAATATCAATATATAAGAGAACAGAACCAAAACTTCAATTTATGAATTGAGTAAATCCAGATTTAACTCTAAGCAGACTGAGTGTTGCGCAATTAAAAATGAATCTTAGTTTAGTAAATCTATGGTTATTGATGTAAACCTAAATTAAATAGGGTTTAATCAATATTGAGATGTGTACTTTCCCAAATTAAAATAAGTAAAAGATAAGAGGGAAACTGTTAACTTTTAGCTTCTCTATATTCCTTCAGAAAATGTTACATTGTTCGCTAGCTATCTTAAAAGTAAACAAAATGTCACATTGTTTGCTAGCCAGATAAAAAAAGAAAGTAACAAAACTGATATTGTTTGCTAGCTAGCTAAAAAGTTAGCAAAATGTTAAATTCTTGGGTAGCTAGCTAAAACATGAACAAAAAAAGTTGTAGTACTTGATAGCTGGCTAAAAATTTAACAAAACTCTGCACCAGCTAGCTAAAAAGTTGGTTAGCCCAGTTAGCCTACTCATGATGACTCAGCAGAAAATTATTTAGCTCAATTCATCTCAAAAAGGCGGCCATTTTAAAAGTTACACCTCCTCAAGCGTAAGTTTAAAGTTTGGTGTACAGTTTAAATTGGAGTTTAAAGTTTTGGTGCAGTAGAATTAAATTTAATCTCAGTTTAGAGTAAAAACTCGACTGAGGTTAAAAGAGAGGTTTAAATTGAATCTTTTTTATTTTAATATGGTTTAAAAAATTGCTGCAACATAAATTAAAGTTAGACAATGTTTTAATCAGGGTTGAAAATGAATCCTTGTTGGTGAAACACAGCCGTACTCTTGTATCTTCATCAGAAAGGTCATGGTTATTCAGAGACAATCATACTGCATAAACTACATGCAGAGGGTAAAAATCTTGCTTTTCAATACATGATAACAGTCTGTTTTACATTACTTAAAAACCTACAAAATGATAATGATAAATAAGGTACATAGAGTACAGTATAATATGAGAGGGTCAATCAGTCTCTGTTCTGAACATCAGCAGAAGTTTCCTCTCGCTTCGTTAATAGAGCCTGCGGCAGGCTGCGTTTGTGTATTCCTGAGGTAAACACAGTCATGGCAAAGTGGACATGCTGCTGAGTGTGTCCTGACTGGAGACAGAGAGCACTGTGGCACTGTACTGACTGAGTGAGACACTAGCAGCTCTCTAGAGGTAGGGTTAATGTGATGAATGGCCATTTGGTAATGGGCCATGTATTAGGGCGAAATTGCTCTTAAAAGCCCGAGCTCGAGCCGTTGCTATGGGCAATTTGATTCAGGAATCAGTCAGGTGGCAGATGTTTCATGTTGGGTCAGTCAAGTCTGTCTCGGTCTCTCTTTCAACCAAATGAAGGAAGAATTGCTTGAGTGACTGCATGTAGCAGTGAGATGTAAATGTAAATTCATGCTGTCAAAAATACCAGTGATGCCATATTGTTAAAAAAATAGAGAAAAACAATTAGGCTGATTGTAGGAACCGTATACATAAACTGATTGATCCTTAAACAAAGAGAAAAATGTCTTTATTTAATACTGTGCTGTAGGATCACCAGACTGTAAATGTTTCAAATTCAGTGCCAGCCAACAAGGATAGTAACTGTACTTATCAATACCTGCAGGGCTAATTTATACACACTGTAGAAATTATTGTACACAAGCTCGATTTCCAGTAATACAAATTCCTAGGTTTGTGTACATTCAGGTTTAGGAATTTCTATCCACAAAGTGAAATACATAAAGTGGATGAAGTTTCCATACAAATATTTGGAGGTTTAGAGGTTTTAATGTAATTATGAGTGTGTTTTGTGGACTAATTGTTCCCATATTACCTATTTCTATAATACTGTATTCCTTTCATTATTATATGTTGCATAGTCTATGTATTTTTTGTTCTGAAACACTTTAAAAATACATTGTGTCCTTATTCATACTATATTTCACATTGCTGTTGTGTCATTATGTTCTGCTGCTACAATGTTTTGGACGTAATGTTAATATTGTAAGTTGTATTTGTTCTACATTTTCATTACAGTAATAAGTTATCACTTAACACAAGCTGGAACTGGTTGTTCCTATTTCTTCTGGTCATAGGTGGAAGAAGTACTCAGATGTTTTACTTGAGTAAAAGTAGCAATACCACTCTAAAAATACTCTGTTACAAGTAAAAGTATGTAAGTTTTCACAGCAAATTGTGCTTAAAGTACTACTGCCATATTCATGCCATCTTAACTTCAGTAATGGCTGCAAAGTATTTTTACATTGCCGTTATATTCATGCTGTTTGTACAGTTCTATAGCAACTCTCTCTTTGCACTACTGACATTTCTACAATGTTTTTGCACAGTTCCATGCAGTTATATTTGCACTACTGCCTACTCCACTAACAGCTCCATACAACTCACTTTCTTTCACTATTACGTTTACAATGCCATTTGTACAGCTATATTAATACTCAGACATATACACATTGTTCAATACAAGTTTGCACATATGTTGCATATGTTTGTATATACATATGTTATTTTTTTCTGCATGTGTTGATATTCTTGTCTTTATTTTACTTTACTCCCCCTTGTACTGTCTTAATGAGGCTGGAGCCCTCCTTTTCATTCATGTATATGTCTCCTCATTGTGTTAATGACAATAAAGTTGAGTTGAATGGAATTTAACTGTAAAGTTAAAGTTCTTATTACATGGGATGGCCAATTTCAACTTATACTTATTGATGCATAATGTCTTGCAACTAGTAAAGGTGGAGCTTTAATTACTTTATATACTGTTATCTTACAGTAATCTACAGTGTTGTATCATATTTTACTAGTTGATTATATTGGGTATTAATAGTCTAAGCAAACTAACTAGTAACTAAAGTTATGTAAAATTTAAGTAAAAATATATTTCAAAATAATATTTCCCTCTGAGATAGTGAAGTACATAGAGTAAGTAGAAAGTAGCAAAAATGGAAACCTTCAAGTAAAGTACCTCACTTGGGTTAATGTGCTTAGTTACTTTCCACCACTGCTTCTTGTATTATTTGGACTTTTTAAAAAAAACTGCTGTACTGTATACTTGCTTTGTTTTCCCCAGTTTCCCCATGCAGCAGGTTAGAAGTCCATATGTGACACAAACACACAAAATTAAAGAAATGACATGACACTGGTTTTAAATTGGATGGTGTCAACAACAATTTTCTTTTAATAAATGTGAAAAAGGATGCTTAACAAGCAGACTAAAAATACATGGAAGAAGCCAGGCAGTCTCTTTTTTTTAAAATGTTTTTAACATTCTTACACGTGAAGCCACTTTGTTAGAGCTGAATTTAGCCTCAAAGTCTTGCTCTTTGCCAGATTCAAGCACAGAACCACTTAAGGACCTTCTGATGAATTCCCTGTTTTTCTGTGGTGGTGTTGAGACTCAGATGATAAACACAGCAAGGATAAATCAGCAATATTGAAGCTGTTGGTGGTCCTGTTGTTTACTTCGCTTTTATACGACTTCTCCAACAACCAAAGGTTATGGATCACTGTTCATACTAAATAAGTAGCCTCTTCAACTCAAAGATGATAATCAATAATGAACTGCGTCTGATCTATGATGGTCGTAAATGCTGGAGTCCAGTTATCACTGTTTGACCCGGATTACCATTGGTTTATCAGTTTTTCTGAGGAGGTCATGTGAACCAGAGAAGCTTTAAAAAACATCTCCATCTGAGTTTCCTCATCAAGAAGAAGCTGATCAGTGTGTTTATCCTGCTGTCTCTTATGGCAGGAATTTGACATTTTATTGGTTTTGTACCACAGAGACGGAAAAAAATTAAAACTGAATCAAATCAAAAGCAGCAGCGATCTCAAACATTGTGTCTTTTTGGTAAGTGGATAAGCTTCATTAGACACTGTTTTAGTGAGGGGAAAAACAGTTAATCTGGCATCAACACAGGAGCCAGTGGTGGATTTTACTTCTTGCTTATTATCACTTCTGTCCTTAACATTTACAGATTCTATAAAAAAAACTAACACACAGGAATTTAGTTGAATCAACTCATTAAATTAAGTTTCTATAGAAACATGTTTGGCATATTAGCAGACTTCTAAGCATGTGTTGCTTTAGGACTAAAACTCACTCACTCAGTACACTTTAAGATTAGTCATGGTTGCTTGTTTTCACAATAATGAAAACACTGCCAACCATATTGAAGGTTATTATTGAATTCAGTCTCTACCCCCGTACACATAAAATGTAATAAATTCATTAGGGAGTAGTTTCACATATTGTCTCCTTACTGATGCTGGAACAAAAGAGCTCCAACAGGAGCAGCTACAGCTTGAAAGACATAATATGCAACATTTTCCAAAAACAAACAAACAAGAAGAATGATAAAACAATTGTGTAGACTTATATAAACACAATCCATTTCAATCATCACCTATGACCCACAAGAAGTGTGTGTTGGTGGCTCTTTCTGCACAGACCCTGCCCTCTGCCTACATTTTCTTATTGTCTCAGTATTTTGCGGGACACTTTACCAACCCAAAACATCAGTATTTGATGTCCTGGGAATGAGACTCAACAATCAACTATCTTTCTGGTGTGTTGTGAACAGCTTGTACGAATCCTACTGATTCTACCTTTATGCTCTTTGTTTGAAATGAAGAACTTACTTTTCTAACAGAGAAAACGTAAAGGTAAACCAATTTTGTTTGTAAAAGTTGTTGTTTCAACTTGTACTTCAACTTGACCAGTGAAGTTTATTTGTAATGAATCATTACAAAATTATCTTAACTTGTTTTTTCAGTTTCAGTCAGCTTAAAATTTTAAAGCATCCCGGACACCAACTTTTTAAAGTTAAAACACATAGTTTATTTTTACAGTGAAGAGGTGAACTTCCAATGGATCCACAGAGGCCATAATTAATATGTGGATAACCAAAGACAGTAATGTGCCATTTGTCCGTGTCCAAAGAGCCTTATCACAGGTGTTGGTAAGGACAGACAGATGGACAGACAGACAGCCACATGGTTCCACTTTGACGTCTGCTAATTCCAGGGAATCAATCCTAAATGACACCTATGGGATACACAGAGTGGATTTCCCTCTGATGCAGATTGGTAGTGGTTTGCACATGAAAGACAGTAAAATAAATAAAGCTGTGGCGAGCAGGCAGAGCTCCTCTGTCCGCACAGTACAACCATAATGGGATACACACTGACATGAGGGGAGAAGAAGAAGTGGAGGCCTGCTCCTGTTTTCACCACTGTTGCCACGGAAACGCTGATGAACTACTGCTGTTGGCCCTGAATATCGTTAGTGTGGACGTTCGTTGTGAAAAATATTCAGGTTTTTAGGTAATAGAGGGGTAATAGAAAGTGACCTCACAAGTGGAATAATAGTGATTAACAGAAAGCAGCTCTGTTCCTTGTCACCCACTCTGCTCACTGATACGGTTTTAATCCTAAAACACGTCATTTAATCAAACTCAGTGGTATCAAATGGCTTTTTAACCTCCTCCAATCAATCTTTTCATCAGTTGCAGTGTCTGCGGCCAGCCCGAAGTAGGAATAGTAATGGTAAGACAATACTGGCTTGTTTCATCCTGGCTGGGATCATGCATGATACTCCTACAAGTTACACTGACCTCCTATTCCTCGCTGTGCCAGCACATACTCAGCTTTGTATTGTGCAACACTGGAAGTTTGCTGGGAGGCTCTACCAATTGTCTCTGCATCTTCTTGCTGAGGAGGCTGTACTAAAGTCCCACTCCACTCAATAATTGTGATTTATTCATTGTTACGTCACTTGGATGTTCTTGGACCCTCACCGTGCACAATGATATATTTGACACCAGGAAGCAGTTTTTAAATTCATCTGCTGAAGTGTCTCGGTGCTAACCTTAAATATCAGTTTAAGACAAGTACTTGTTTAGAAACAAGTCATGGTATGGTAATATGCAGCTTACAAGTGAAAACTTGAAGCACCCAGTAAGAATATCAGGGGCGTAAATATAGACAGTGCAGGCAGGCCAACTGCACTGGGGCCCATGGGCTGGGGGGGCCCTTATACATAAGGTCCTCCAACAATGTCTCAGGTGGAGAACCAGCCTGTTTCCAAACTCATCAGATACCAGTGTTTTGTCACTGCCCCTCAGCGACTCAAATAGATGCACACAGTACCCATTAGTGTGTGAAAGAGATGCACTGGGCTTTCAAGTGATTTAAACGTAAACCCATCAGCGGCTGTATCAGACACCCTGACTATGCAGTATAAAGAGGAAGTGAATCCACACATGGAGCAGGTGGGGTGGATGGATGGCTCAAACAAGCACAGGACCTTCAACCAGGAGACTGGAGTTCATGACCTGTATGATTATTTAACATTATTAAAAGTCATAACATACATAACGTTACCTTTCATGTCACGAGTAGTCTCAGTGACACATGACTTTCGTAGTCATGGTTTTATCCTAAACCTAACCAAACTACAACCCTTTCACGGCGTTAATCACTTGATTAAAGGCCATTTCATGGCAAAAATCGTGTGTTAAAAACAGCTTTCTAACTGCAGATACTGCTGCCAAAAGGTACCTACTGCCTCAGCATCAGATGCTCAACAACATCAACCATGTGTTAAAAAGGCTTTCTGGCAGCGTCCGATACAGCGACTTGTGCTTCTGTATGTGACACCAAAGTGTGGTGACAAAACACCTGTATGTGATGAAATGGAATGAGAACAGGTTGGGAGAACAGGCCCCTGCAAGTGATTGAGATTGCCACCTGAGATACCTATGTGTCTGTGTTCAAAGATGAGCTCACCTTAAATTAAAGTACCATTTGCTATGCCCCTGAAAAGGCCAACGCTTCTCCATCATGGTTTTCTTTCTTTCTTTTTTTTTTGTAAAATAGTCTGTAGCAATTAGTAACAGAACTATATGCTTATTCTAGAGAAACTATGAACTATAAATAAACTATATCGAAAAAAACTTTTCAATTACAGGAAAATATTTCTGTGTTTTTGTTACCACGGTTTGTCATAGCATAGCATGCACTGGGGCAAGGCATAACTACCTTATGGCACTTACACATACAGTATACTGATACATCTTCTGTCCAGCACTTAAACTTTGGAAAAGAACAATATTTTCATAATCATTCATTCTAGCATAACATTGATTAAATGAGGTGGAAGAAGTGGAACGGAATATCATCAGAATAAAATATTATTCCAAGAAGAATATTCTTATATATTCAAACATGTCTTGAGGGGATCCTAAAATAAAAAGTCACTCTTAAAATGGTAAAAGGGGTTAAACTATTGGCCCACTTATTGGCTCACATTAATTTGTGTATGTTTAGAGACACACTAATGCACTTACAACAAGGGCATTATCAAGGTTTTGTCACTGGTGCCACTGAGCTGATTTATTCCAATTCTGGTCGACTCCCGTCTGATGCACCTCAACAAATCACAGCCTGAGGTCTGGCTGACCCCACACCACACTCATCTCTGTCTCCCTCTGTGACCCCCACACAGCTCACTCTGCTCTGACTGGGTGCAGCACCCAACACAGATATCACCCAGGGGCCGTTTTTTAAAGCTCAACGAACCAGGAGTCAAACCATCCTGTCCCCAACACTCCCTGCAAATGCATTACATTAATTTGATGGTCATATGTAAAATAAACAAGTAAAATAAAATTTATAATGTAATGTAAGGCTATGCCAAAACTGTAAACTGTAAAGAGTATATTTGCAGTTATTTATTACTTTTATCAAAGAGTCTGAAATGTAGTTTCCCAACAGGCTCATCTCTTCATATACAGCTAATAGCTGTTTGCAGAGTAGAGCTGTGAGTTTTTGTAATGATGAAGGGGCCTGTGACCACCAGCAGTGCTGTGTGACCTGGGGGCTCAGGGTGATAAGACCTCTATAACTCTACTTTATCCCTCTGCTCATTATCAACCTCAATCCCAGATCTGCCCGGAGCCCTCAGGCTCCAGCAGGACAGGCTGCTCTCCACCTTCCATATAACCCACTGTAGCCTGCAGATTACTGGGGAGACACTTGGGCTCAGTTTGACTAACCCCAAACACTTGACAGCTTCTTCCTGTGGGATGGAGGATTAAACATTTTGTAGTACTCAACCACAAGAGAGGAGAAGAGTTATTTTGGGATGGACACATAATTGACAAAGGGATAATTTATTAGGATACTTATAAATTACATGTTTATATTATTTTCTGATCGGTCTTTTATTCTTATTTTGGGTTTAAACTTTATACTTCTCTCTGCCTCTGTAACATATCAGAGCATTTATTTGCTAAAGCTTATTTGTGCCTCTCATCTGTCCTGATGTGGTAAATCCTGCCCATCTATTCTCCTCATGATGCCAAAAATCAGTATTTTCTTCATACCCAAGAGGGAGACTTGAACAAATCCTTAAATCAATTCAGCTGTCATTTATTACTTAATTGTGACAGGTTGAATCATTTTCAGAGCCACAGCTCTGGACTGAGGCCTGACCAATGGGGCTACCGAGGCTGTCAAGATGTTGGCCAGGCTGTTACTCTCCCCAAATTTGGCTTTTTGGAGGGAAACTTGTAGCAGTCAGTGGCTGAGGCCAAAGACACGTGTTAATACATGAATAAGACAGTTTTTTTAAACCTCATGCTGTTATTCCTGGCGTTTAATATCTGCCGCGTGGCCACGTATTTTTCATCACGTTCTTTGAGTAGCAAAACACCGGACTGTTTTCATTTGTTTAACATTCATGTCCCTCTAAGAGGGTTTTTATGAAGTGAACCACTGTCCCATCAGTAGCACATGATTGATGTCTTTCACATTAACCAAAGAATCATTATGTAGCACTCTTCCGAATAAAATAAATCCAGAAAATGTCTTTTGATTGCAGTGTACTGGTGTTTGTGTGTTCCTTTGAATTGAAAAGCTGCATCCAAAATAAAATGGTGTTCTGGTGTTTCACTTTATTTTTCAGAGTAACTGTTCCCTCCAAGTACTGCATGTCTGTTTTTGTCTGTGCAAGCACTTCCTTCAGCCATGCAGCTGCTTGTTTATGCATTCATGTTTATGCATATGTGAAGGAAGGTTCATGTTGGCATGAATTTGTGTATATGCTTGTCTCTGGATTTGTGGTGTGTGGTATATGATGATGGACATGACAAATGCCAATGAAGCCGAGTTCTCATAACAAAGTACAAGGTAGATTTATTTACTATTTACAACACAGTCTAACGAGATTGAGTTTATAGTTCCCTTTTCACTATTTACACAAAAAGACGTTAAATGCAAAAATGATATACAATAGAATGGTTGAATGAATAAAAAGTCATAGAAATAAAAATAAAACAAACTATTTCGCATTAACTGCTGAGGATGAATTAAAGGAGTCGCAGTCTGACAGCGGTCATTTGTGTACACTCAGATGCAAGTGACTATGAATGCAAGCAGCAAGGAGTCTCACAGCCTGAGGGAAGAAGCTGCTCTGTAGTTTAGAGTGGATACTCATGTATATCTAGACAGCTGGTCACCTCAACAGTCACTTCCATATACTCAGATAACTTGACAAATATTTATGAATCTGATAACAGAAGGACTGTAATCTGATTATGTTTAATCTCACAAACACAGTGTTAGGTTATGTTATGAAAACTCAGTTTTTGTTATGTTATGAAATAAGCTTGTGACTTTTATTTCTTATGTACAGTATGTTAGTCTTATATGCTTATATTTATTGAATCTGTTCTCAGCTTTTCTATGATTGTCTGGTATGGTAACCTGAGCATCAGGGATAAAAATCAACTGAGCCATATTGTTAAAGGATAACTTCGGTATTTTTCAACCTGGGCCCCATTTCCCCATGTGTATGTGTGTGTATGATTGATAGGTACAACTCGTTTTAAAATTGGTTCAGTATTCAGCTGCGAAACGAGTTATAACGGTATGAGAGCAAATACGTTCGGTAAAAGTTTGTGCATTAAAAGTGTTTTTTTTCCTGCCACAGTCCAGCTCAGATTGCCAGTGTAATCTCTGTCAACAGCATTCAGTGTCTCTCTCACTCTTCACTCTGTGATGACATCTCGCGGGATCTTTGCTTGTTGAAGAATGTCTTTGTTGCAGTGAGAGGGACAGCTGTTTGCTTGAGGTGTGTTTGGTGAAGTGTTTCGGGATTGGATGTCTTCTCTTCTTGGGCTGGCAGTAGTCATCTTGAGAAAAGTGTGCACTGCAGACCCGATGGTCTGCAGGGCAGTGTCTGGACAGGAGTGTTAGCATCCAGTTGTAGCACAATTAACCACAACTTCAGCATGTTGCTGTCCAACAAAGACAGTCTATGAAAGCTGTGCAGGGTGTTGCATGACATCCGGTTCTTGCAATTCGGCGAAGCACAAACACGAACCATTGTTTTCAATAGTTGCAGTAAAACTTTCAACTGAACTCCGGGACAGCTAACTCCGCTCAGACCGGCTCTCAGCATGACTCTGTTTTCTTCCGGCAACAAAGATCCCGCGAGATATCGTCACACACAGCAAGCAGTAAGTGAAGCATGCTGTTGACAGAGATTACACTGGCGATCTGATCCGGTCTGTGGTGAACAAAAGTACTTTTAATGCACAAACTTTTACGGGACGTATTTGCCCCCATATTTACCATTATAACTCATTTCGCGGCTGCATCCGCCTCCATTAATACTGAACCAATTTAAAACGAGTTGTGCCTATCAATCATACACACGCATACACAAGGGGAAATGGGGCCCAGATTGAAAAATACCGATGTTATTCTTTAAGGTGACTGATAGGTCGACCCACGCTCTCCACAGCACTGAGCGCTGGAGAAAGGTCTGGCTCCACATATACACATTCTGCTATAAGGGAATAAATGCCCTGCCTTGTTTGCATTTCTTTAAACCAATCACAAGCCTCTTGGGTGGATCAAATCCCAGGACACAGTGATGGTGCTGTTGCAAAATAGTGTCGAAGGGAAACTTGTTTTGGTGGAACATTTGGTGAGCTCTGCATGACTACATCACTGCAAAAGAAAAGGTAACAGCTGTTAGCTTGTTTATGTTCATACCATTAAGGTCTTAGGCACTAATTTGCTGTTTTCAGTGTGTAGGTTGCAGCTCGGAAATTGTTTTTATTTCCTGGGGACTTTGAAAACGTAGATAGTGGATGCCGCAATGCTGCTTGAAGCAAGTGACCAATGGCAGGGCTTATACCGACCACGTGCCTCCGGTGAGTCAGACAAGGTGATAGGTGCCCCACAGACCTCCTTGGCGGCTTTCTTTGAGCAGCAGGTTATCTGCAAGGCCAGACTACAAAAAACAACCTCCCCATGATGAGTTTGTGCCCCTTCCCTCAGGCTGTAGATTTAGAGTATCCTGGTTCAAGTACAATAGGACAAAAAACTCCCTTGCTCTGGTGCAGCCGTGCTAAATTTGCACATGTAATTTGCCATTTTACTGAGTATTGACTGTTTTTATTATTTTTCTTGTTTGTTTTTCTTGTCTGTCTGTATTTTGTTTTTTTGTGCATGTGTTGTTTTTATCTATTCTGTTTTTTATCTTGTGCCCTGACTGCAAATCAACTTTCCCACTTGGCATAGTAAAATTGTCTGAAGTCAAGAATGATCTATTCCTACAGCATAAGTTTTTTGTAGAGACAAACTGTAACCGGTGGCTTAGGGGGAGTTTTGAACTATCAGAAAGTTTTGTGGTAGATTGTTGCCACATTTATTACTTGATGTGTAATTGTGCATGTAGGTGTGCACTTGTCTTTAACATGGACATTACAAAAATAAAAGTCAAAGTGCAAAGAGTCGATATGCAACCAGGTGTGGAATTTAACTGCAAATTCAACTACATACTCAAGTACAAATTTCTGGTACTTGTACTTTACTTGAATATGTCTGTTATATGCAACTTTATACTTTTTACTCCACTACATTTATCTGACAGCTTCAGTTACCAGGTACATTATAAATGACTTTTTAACAGTGTTGGGCAGTAGCGGTGTTACAAGTAGCGGCGTTACTAGTTTAACTACATTTCTCAGTAACATGGTAGAAACGTCGCTGTTTTCTGCATCAAATAGCTTTTCAGTAGTGAAGCTACTTTAGTGATCAAATAACGCGGTAGCGTCCACAGAAGCTACATTTCCCCAGGCATTTCTAAACCTTGAATGCATCTCATCAATGTTACGTCACGTAGGCCTACCTATCCTCCTGCTGATGCCCGCTTTTAGACTGTGTGTGCACATCAGGAAACAGTGGGAAACAGCAGAGACGTGTTCATCTCGTGAATCGCCATGGACCATACCCTACCAAGTTCATTTTACTTATCGAGTCCTCACAGAACAGTTACACGTTCCGGTGTTTACTGTGTAACTCCAAAAGGAAGCTCCTGTCAACATCCAAGATGTCCAACACAAATTTAAGGACACACATTCAGGTATTTCCCGAAGTTAACACAACAATCGCTAGCTAAGCTAATCATCACAACTCAGTCAGCAAACACCAACAGCTAACATGGCACTAGCTAGCAACATGTCCTGCAAAGTGAAAGAATAAAAGAATAAAAAAAAAGAGAATAAAACTGTGTGTATGTGAAGGGAATTTAGGCAGGAAGAGGTGGTAAAAATGAGAAGACAGGAGAACTGAAAAGTATAACTTTGGGTTATGTTACTCAGAAATATTATTTGTGCAGGTTTTTTTAAAAACAAAATTCTCTACAAAACCAAATTGTTGTGGTCAATTTAAATAAATAATTTGATGGCTCCTAGTACAGAAGGGGGCTAATAAATATACTACTAAACACAGACAGACATAGATAGACTACTTTATTAATCCTAAAGGAAATAAACGGGTTACATTAGCCACTTAACATTAATCAAAACACAAAACAATGAGGTAGATAAAAGAAACAAATACACATAAGACTGAATTACAATGACCAATTAGACTAACTCAAACTAAAAAAAAAGAGCTAAATTTAGTAGAGGAGAACGATGACGATGATGTTAAAAAAAAATAGCTTTGATGTAGTTGGGAGTAGGGATTTGGGTAGCTTCAGTGTAGTGAAGCTTCATTTGATGTAGATTAACATGTAGCATAGCTCACTACATTTTCCAAGTAGCTTGCCCATCACTGCTTTTTAAATACCCTCCTGTCCAGTTAAAACCATGCACCTCAAAATATGTTGTTTTTGAATGTTTGGGATAAACAAAAGTGTTTTTATTAAGTGCTCTGTAATTGTGTGTAAGTATGTATGCAAGTATGAATGTACAATATATGTACATACATATATATGTATAATTTGCCTTTACTTGTACTTCTGATACTTAGTGCATTTATTACCGGAAAATTACTTTTGATACATAAGTATGCTTTTTACTCAAGTACCATGCATGGTTGACTTTCACTTTACTTTTTACAACACAGCTTGCAGCAGTCGAAATGTTGTTTGCTCTTGTAGCATTAAACATTAATTCATGTAGACATTTGCTGAAGCGCGTTTTTAAGAACATTTAGAGAAAAACATTATTTGGACAGCCTTACTGTAAAATCATAAGAAAATTTAGGTTATATTTACTTTGGAGGAACCTGAAATGTCGGAGTCATGACACAACGACAAGAAAAACTATGATTTTTTGAATAGACTCACTGTTGTTAATGACACAGTTGCTCAGTCTTATGATGCGGTTATATTACAGTTTGCAGTTCTATTTATGAGCAGACAGTGTCAGTCTATCTGTCAGAGAGGGACGGGTGTAATTGGAGGAGGCTTACTAGAAAGAGCTTGGCAAGCTCTGCAGAGCTAAGCAAAACCCTGGACAATATTCCTGCTTCATGCTTGAAAATCAATAACCCAGACCCCGGTGGTGAACGCACGCGAGACAGACCCCACACAGCGGTGAGCTTTTCCCCGTCCACTCCCCCTCACACCCCTTGATCTTCTCTTCCTCCACATTTACGCCAGGCACTCGGCTCTGTGTGTCCACTGTTGGCTAGAACAACCTCCATATTCCTCTCTTCATTCCAGTTTTTATGTCTTTCTCCTCTCATTTACTACTCTCTTCAGCAAGCTGGGTTGCAGAACACCAGTGACGGATACTGGGAAATAGCTCTAAAATGATTCATCATCTGGCTGACCTTTACTACATGCATGCATTTTTGTGCCTGTGAGTGTATGTGTAAGAGAGCGGAGGGGGCGGAGGCGCGCAAATTTTTTGTTTTAATTTCTCAATTGGCTCTTAACCAGGGGTCAAAGGTTGGCTTAGCACAACAGCTTTGACAAGATAAGCACCTGTTTCTCTGCTGGTGGAGGCCAGAGTTATCCTATTACCCTCAATATGTAAACCTCTCAAAGGACCTGTACACACATGCGTAAATACTGACGTAAATATGGGAAAACACCAGCACTGCTCTCTCAGGGAAAACACTAACACTGTCAACACCTTCCACCCCCGTAACTTCACAGACATCCAGTATTACCTGACTACAAACTCCTCATCAGGAGCTTTGTTTTGAGCTGTGTTTGATGCTTTGTTTACCTCGTTAGTAGAAAATCTGTAATTGAATGTTTCAGGATGCTCATTACACTTCACAAGTTTTATATAAAAGGTGCTGGCATGGACATCTCTGTGGGCACGTGGTCCTTTGGGTTGGCATTTCTGTATTTTTAGACAGTAAATAGGCACAAAGAAACCACCTTTTTCTGCCACATTTTAGCACCCATAATTTGGCCCACCCTTTGTTTACACTCCCTGAGGCCTGACTGATCTTTTTGTTTTTCTGCTGGTGAAGGATGAGGGGGTCACTCATAACTGGACAGACACATAGGCTTAAAAACAGAGATATCCTCTTACACCTTAAAGGAGAAATCTGTCATATATTTATTGTAATAAATCACAAAATGACCATGATATGTCATCAGAGATTAAGGAAGCATGTTAAATTAAAATATTTGCTTCTCTGACAACAGCTACATTTACAATGTCCTTCTTTGACCTTTCTATTCTGGTTTGTAACTTGTGTAATCATTTTCTTGTTTCATGGTAATTAGAGTTCAGTTTAATGTCAAATATTTGCTGAATGAGTAAGTGCCTGAAGGATAATCAGAATCATAAGAAATTTTTAATAATCTTAAGAAGTAAATGTTTATAATGGTTAAATTGAGCAATATGTTAATGGAGTCTGGCAGGCAGTCACTGAACTCCAACTCCAGAGTGTGTATTTTCAGAGCAGTGGGCTTTTGTTTTCAGGATAAGGTGCTTAGTTTTCCATTGACAGATGATTTACAGTTATAAACAGCTGATCAACTTACAGGGAATGACTTGTCATCGCTTGTTACTGTCAGCCTGCCTAAGCTTCCTCAAGAGATTTCAACATATTTAATATACTGCCTATGACTCCAACTCACTATTTGGACTAAAGTCACACAATAACGCAAACATATTAACCAACTGAGGCAACAGTAAACAAGCAGCTCACATGTTCTGTGAGGTAAAATGAGTCTGGTTTCTTTGGAGAGGGCGATATTTCACTTGGTAAAGCCACAAAGCATTCTTTTATAAGTGGCTAAAATACCTTTTGTTGCTGACCCTGTCTGCAGCAGTTCATTGCTTAGCTTCCTTGCTGGTACTCCTGTCTGCTTCTCTAAACTCCTAGCATGCCGACTGGCATCTACTGCAGTTAATACACTTTTGATAAGTACTTCATATAACCCCACTTCAACAAATCCAAACCAGCCCTTTAAGGTAAAGATGGAGCTGATCAGAAATCACAAGCTGCTTCACAGTTTCTGACTGTGTTTTGCAGAGCAGTGACAGGAGGTGAAAGCACTCCACCTACTGCAGCTAATGATGTCAAATCTGTCTATTTTCTGAGCTGATCTAGAGTCTCATTAGACCAGGGCTGGCTTGTAATGGCATGTCAAATTTTCACACTTGTGTGGTGAGGTTATCTAAACCCTGAGGCCCAGAGACAGAGTGGGATACAGTCTGTTGAGGTGAACCTTGTCACCATGTTGCAGTGAAGACAGGTGCTCATTAAAGTGTCAGGAAGATGTCAGAGCGCTCCCTCACTCTTACTCATCATGTTGGATTTTCCTCTTCTCCAGTCAGATTGCTGTTTTGATAGAAACCGATCATTTGGTGCAACATGTTTCCTGAAATGAAACCGGAGCTTGGACTAGTTGTTATCTGTGTTGTAAACATTATCCTCTATTGCTCTCTACAGTGAATAAAGGAGTTTCCTTATCTGGTGTGTTTGTTTTCCTTTTCATTTCCATTTTTAACTCAATTACATTTTTAACACCAGGCGCGAGTCAACCCATGCGGTTGGTTGTGTGTATGTGTGTGTGTGAATGACCAGTGAGGCTAGACCTGGTCTGCAGCTAATCTTGCATAGTACAGGACCAATCAGCTTAATTTTCTAATACACATTTATGACTGCGTGCTCAAGGCCCTCTTGTGGTTGTGGTGATTCACAATTGAAAAATCTACATAAAACCTGCACACAGACTAAAACAAGGCTTACTTACTACCAGAGTTGGGAAGTACATGTAATTGTAATCCATTACAGTCACTGAGAGAAATATGTAATTAAATTGCAGTTGCTGAACAAATTGTTGTTCAAAGGGTTTACATCCAGATATTCTTTTCATGTTGCCTGGCAGAGATCTACCCTCTTCTGAGTGCACTCCCCTAGTTGTGACTGTGCTGTGCAGTGTGTGTGCAGGGGTGTAGCACTATGTGTGGCTGTTTCTGAAGCCAAGGATCATGTGTTTCTGGTAATGTTGATAGATATAATGTCATATGACATTATATCTATTTATATCAGCATCTGTCTGTGATGCTGGTTAGTTTGTGATACTTATTGTGTATTATAAAATGCAAATATGCTACAAGATTCCTGACTAACTACCTTCAATCTAAACTAATCCAGTGCCTTTTTTAGGGAAAGACATGACTCATAGTGCACACTGATGCTCCAGCATCAGCAGTCACTCAGCTTAATTAGCTGAGGGATGCAACTGAAGCCAGATGCGTAATTCAGGAAAGCACAAATAATGTGATGGAAACTGAAACTTCTTCTACTCAAATCTGTTAATTATTATTCAAGGACAAAAACATTTTTTAAATTGGAACACAGGGACATTCAGAGTACTGCTTTTTTTTAAATGTATATACTTAATTTTACTAGTATAATATTCTAGTAATGTGAACTACAGTAATATTAACTCATTATATTTATTATATTACATTATATATTTTTTTTAATATCTTCACTGCCAAGGGTTTCTCTTTCCAATGCCAAGCAGAATCTTTTGAGTTACAAACATCATTTGTTGTCATTTTCTTGTCATTTGTTGTCTTTCTCAGTGTCCCCCAGTTAAAGGGGTGGTGGTGGGGTTCACTTCATAAAACTTAGAAACCTTTAGGGAGCGCAGGGAGTGGACAGAACCATTTTGTTTTTTTTGTAAGGGGAGAGAGGGGCCTCAGAGATCCATTATTTTTTATTTTTTTGATTCAAGGTTCAGTCTCTCAACCGATTTATTCAGCCAATTTTAATTAAGTTATAACACTAATTATTAGAAATTTTTAAAAAAAGAAAATGAAAACAAACTTTCCATGCCAGGCTTTTCAAGGACCCTCCACTAGTTGGGGCCCTGAGCAGTCATTCGCACTTCTACCCCCACTGTGACGTCCCCGACTGTTTGAGTGGCTACTGGGCCAGTGGACACTGTGTGTGGTACCTGACTAAAGAGCGACTGTGTGTGCCTGACAGGCAGCACTGTTAATCCATGCATGAGTAAGGGGTCATATTGCTCAGGAGCATGTGTGTGTGTTTGGTGCCAGGGGGGTATGTACTGTACTTACCATTGTGTGTTTGTGTGCGTGTAAGTGTCTCCCCTCACCATTCGTTGTTAATTAGGTATGGTGATGTGAGTATGTTGCAGGCTCGCATGATCAAACGCAGTAGGCTGAATGTGAAACCGTACAGGGACCAGAGGAAGCAGTCACGAAAGCCGTCTTGGCAGTCGGTGTGTATGTGTGTATATGTGTGTGTTGTTCCGAGCCTTGCTGGAATAGTCTCTGGATGCTGTGGCCTTTCACTAAGCCTGGGCTTTCTGCTGTATTAATCACCCTTCGCAAGGTCTGATTTCTTGGCCTCGCGCGCTGAGTCTGAGGCCTTGACACTCGACTCTGCTCTTTGCGCTCTCCGTGAACAGCGAGTCAGCATGGTTTCCCACAGCATGTGGTTTCAGATGTGTGCGAACGCATGAGAAGGGAACTAGAGAGATTTGACATGTGTACGGTTGAGGGAGAGGGGAGCAAAGGAGGTGGAGAGGAGAGGAGGGGCTGCTTACACGCATCTGTGTGCGGCAGCTAAAACTGGCAGGCCTGATAAGAAGGGTCGGTCCAAGTGAATAGGGGTCAGCGCTGGAGTGGTGTAGTAGGGATCCAGTCTGGGTCGGCGAGGCAGTCAGGGGGACAGGGGTCTCAGAGGTCACAGACTCACACAGACAGGGTGTGTAGCCTTACATTGTTCTGAGGCAGCCCAGCCGTACGTATGAATGACGGTGTGTCACTGTGAAACACTTTCTCACAATTGTCTGTAAGAATGTGTGTGCTCATGAATTTTATGCTCATGTATGCTACAGTGTTACCCCTCTGTCATAACACACAGGCTCAGACTGACAGAAGATATACTGTAGAGGTTTCATTTAGAAAGAGAGACGTGCAGAACTATCAGGTAATGTTATTAAACTAAACTTAAACTTAAACCATCTTAACATAAAAGACAAGTTATAATAATAATACTTAATTATTCATATACTGTGTGTTTGCAGTCAACCTAACAGCAATATTCTGTCTTATTTCTGTACGTACATTCTGGGGATACATCCTGTGTTCACAGGTTTCTGGAGGGAGGGTGCATATACTGTAAAGATTATAAAACTATTTAATTTGTGATTTTGGGGTGTGCCATTGACAAGAGTAATGATTGACAACCCGTTTCCAAAAATGAGGCTGCACAAATTACAGATACAAGTACTGCCATCTCATGCCGTCATCATACACCCAGCTGACTCACAAGCAGGGCTCAGCTATCAATCATAGTGTGAAAACCCCTTTTTACAGCATCAAATACCAAATAAAAAAAAAAACAACCTTACTGGAAAAATGAACACTTGAACAAACATTAGTATGATGAGAATTACCTACAATGACAGAAACCATGTTAGAGAGAAAAAAAAATATTGGACATGTCCTTTGATGTTTTAGTTTGCCTCATGTCCTATCTGCTAAAATGGAAGGGGCAGGGTTTATGAACTACACTGCAGCCAGCCATCAGATGGAAATCAAGATGTTTGGCTTCAGTTTTGGGGAGTTGTCTTCCATCTTTATATATGTCAGTGACCTGCATATATAAAATTGACTTGATAGCTCATGAGGCTGCAGGGACTAGGGACACAAGCAAAGGGTGTGAGTAAATCATCACACCACCACTATACCTTCCTCAGTGGGTTAATTAAAGCCACGTGCATCATGTCACGTAATACCTTAATAAGTTGCTTCTCAAGTCCTGCAATATTTTTATGGTTTGTTCCACTTGTGCTGACTGTACTGTAATTCAGATGCTGTTGATAGAATCAGTCAGCTATGGATTGGCTGTCTGGAAATTGCAAAAAGTGCCAAACACTGGGCCACTTTGGCCACTCAGAATGGGTCTCACTGCACTGATAAAAACAATTATAATAATAATTTAAAAAAAACAACTTGCAGCCCAATTGCAGCTCCCAATAAACACATACTTTAAACCTTCAATGTGAGCGGAAAGGTGAAGTGAGGGCAGAAACTTGTAATTGAGCAGGTGTGAAATTGAATGTTAGGTCAGTGTAGCCAAACTAAAAGAAAATGAATTAGGGCTGGTGAAAATGTGCAAATATAACTGATTTACTGGCAATGGAAAAAAAGATCCTAATGACTCTGGACTCGGATAAAATGAGGGGAAAAGCGAACTCCTTCATAGCTTGTTACTGTAACTACATGAAAGTAATGTTCATGTTTTGGTGGAGCTGTTGTATCATTGTGTTCTGTGCCTCAATGTTGAGCCTATAACCAATAATGGGCTATTGGATGAATAGGGTTTCAGGAAATTTTCCAGGTTATTGGGGTTTCGAAATAATGTGCTGTCAGAATAATGGCATGGCACCCTAAATAACCATAATTTTCCTTAGAATCACACTATCATTAAGGGTTGCAGCTGTTTTTCACAAGATCTGTTAACTCTGACTGTGTTAGTTTGACCTTTGATTTCTCAAACTTTCTGCTGAGTCTGCCACTTTAAACACTACAAAATAATAATAATAACAACAATAGAAATAATAATGATAATAATGGTAATAATAATAATAATAATAATAATAAACTAGCTAACATTGCACCAGGGAATTGTAAATGGAGGGGAGTCATTCCATTCAGGCAGTGTGGAAACGCTGTGAAACCAGATGTAATTCTGTAATTCTCCAGCTCTTCTCCAGATGCGATTTGTGTGTGTGATGTGTGTGTCATATTAGCTCTGGGTTGGCAGTGCCACTTTTATGACCTAGAGCTCCCCAGTCTTAAGCCTGGACTATTTTGCCATTAAACCCCTGCGTCTCTCACACGGAGCCTTTGCTTGAGCGCTCTTGTTACTGGAGGGAATCTGTCAGTGTGACGCAGCACTGGTTTGTCTTGGCGGCCATTCCACTGCTATGGGATACAGATGTTAACGGTCTGTGTGTGTTTCCCAATTAAAGCATTAATCCAAATCAACCCAAATGATCGCACACAGCGTAACGACGACCAGGGAGGCCCCCTCTTACTCTCCTTCTACCTCTCTTTTCTGCTCTCATTCTCTGTCCTCCCTTTCTTTCTTCTTAAATGTCCATCTTTTCTCACCCTGTGGCCTCTTTAATTGTCTCCATCACCTCCTCAGTTCATCAGTGTAATCCACCTCTCTCCTCCCTCCCCACTCCCCCCTCCCCCCCAGTGATTACTCACCCTGCATTCCTTCAGCATGCATCAAAGCAGCCTAAATGTGGAAAAAGTGAATGTGGAGAAGAGGAAGACAATAGCGCAATGAGGCTCCACTCTGCCGACCATTTCATTTTTCCACTATTTTCTAACATTCAAATGTGTTTATTTTCCGCTCACTGCAGCAGCTATGCTATACTGTATATTACATGACTACACTCTTAGAAATAATGATTTCAAAAAGGGTTCTTCCTGAAGGGCTAAGGGTCTACCCAGAACTGTTTGCTTCTGAAGAACCCTTTTTTGAAGACAGGTTTTGTCAAGGGTTCTTCGTAAGACAAAGTGTTCCATTAAGAACCATTTTCATCACAAGAAGCCTTTTTGGCAGAGACAGTTCTTCAAAGATTGTTGAAATCCTTGACAAACTCTTTCGTCAAAGGTTCTTTGTACTGTAATGTAAAAGGGTAATCAGTAGAACCCTGTGTGTGTGTTCTAGATAAAACTCTTGGAATATAAAAGGGTTCTTAATAGAACCCCCTGAGTTGGTTCTAGAAGAAAAACATTTAAATATAAAAGGGTTTTTGGGAAAACTCCCTGGGTAGTTTTTTGATGAAAACCCTTGAAAAATAAAATGGTTTTTGGGAGAACCCACTGGGCAGATTGTAGATAAAACCCTTGGAATATAAAAGGTTACTTTTTAGAACCATCTTGGTGGGTTCTAGATGAAACCTACTGAATATAAAGGAGCTCTCGGTAGAATTCCCAGGGTGGGTTCTGGATGAAAACAGGTAGAACCCACTAGGTGGGCTCTTGTTAGCACACTTGGAAGATGGAAAGTTTCTGGATAGAGCCCCCAGACAGGGTTTTGGGTGGAGCCATTACAACATTGATGGGTTTTCTGTAGAACCTCTCATGAGGGGTTCTGGGTGAAACCATTCACAGATGTTTCTGGGTATAACCCTTAATGTTTGATTTGTTTATTTGTTAGGATTCCCATTAGCCGTGCCCTGGGGTCCACATTCTAGGTTCTCTGTATAACCCTTTATGTTGGGTTCTCATTAGAACCTTCTGAAAGGGTTCCAAGTGGAAGCTTTATAAAAGGTGCTACCAAGAACCAACAGCGGTTCTCCTACGGGAACCAGGCAAAGAGCCCTTAATGATTCTAGTTAGCATCTTTCTTTTTGAGAGTGTACAGGAGGCATGTAATTTAACACAATGACAGATTTCAAGCTTCTCGATGAAAGCCTTTAATTCTGAGGGATAACACGACTTTTAAGGGCATTTGCAAACTCTCATGGTAACGTCTGGGTGCAAACACATACACACACCAACCATCTACCCATCCACCCACCCACCCACACAGTGATGTGCAGCTCTCACACATGTTCAGGTCCCAAACATCCTGCTGCAGCTTACACTAACTCATCATGTGTACAAACAAATGTCTTGAGGAGGCAGGACGCGCTTCGGAGAATAACACCCACCTGCGCAGGTCAAACAGTTCACAAGTTAGTGGCCTCAGATATGTTTGCACACTTGCACATTCATGACCCATGCAGCACTTCTTGAAAACCCTTTTGCTTTCACCCAAAGCATGCACGCACGCACACCCACACACACCCACCCACCCACACACACACACTGTGGTGCTCCTCCACTGGCACATACAGCACATACTATACTCCCACTTCAAACATGTTTCTGAATGTATCTACAGAGCCAAGCAGGCTTAACAATGGCCAGATATAGAGGAATTCTGAGTAAACAGTCAAAATATGGCTGCAGGCAGGAGTGGGATGAGCTCCATCTGGAGAGGCTGATGCCAGATACGCATGAGTGTGTGTCTGTGTGTATGTGTGCATGCTCATGTGCGATGGCAGTTCTGACAATGAAGATGTCAATGTCTTTTGTGTGTGTGTGTGTGTGTGCATTGCAGGGCGTCTGTATGTGTGTGTTCCCCTGTCCTCCCAAACCAAACACAGTTAACAGTAGCCTGCTGTCATAACACCCTGCCATTCTACAATGGAGGCCGCTGTTCATTCTAAACAGGCAGAGAGGAGACGAGAGGGAGAAATGCTGGAGAAACAAGGAGAGACGAAGAGGCTGAGAGACACAATAAGACAGTGAACGGGAAGCGGTAAAGATAAGAGATACCGACCAGGCTGATTATTCTATTGTGAGCAGGAGCAAGGGCGTCACTTTGTGTTGAAAAGCAGCAAATGTCGTGTTCTGTATTGTATGACATTGACCAGGTTGGGAGTAAATGATCTACCACAGTTAAAATGATCTGCTGACACATACCTGTCCAATTCCAATGCCTCCAGTAATTTGCTCCATTTATTTGGTGAAACAAACTAAAAGCTACTTTATCAAGCTCAGTATTGATCTGAGAAGTATCAATGGATATGATTTTCTGTTAATGTTTTTGATGTTCAATGGATTTGATTTTTTTTTCACTGTTTTGGGGCTTTTTATGCCTTTAATTTATAGGACAACTGAAAATATGACAGGAAAGAGGGAGAAAGAGTGGGCAATGACATGCAGCAAAGGAACACAGGTGAGAGTCGAACCCACAGCCACTGCAGAGGACCCACAGCCTCCGTACATGGGGCAAATGTTCCACTGACTGAACTACCAGGATACTGGATATGAGTTTTAACAGAGAACTGAGGTAGAAAGGTAACCACTCTACTCCAATGCCTTATAAACAAAAAGGAAGCTGTGTTTTTTCCTTCCTTCACATTGTGGCTGGTTGGGAAAAATTGCATGACAGCCCATCAATAGAGCATAGTCGAGGTGACTACGGAGTCGAAAATATGAAAATACTCATCAAACAACAAAAAACATTGGAAGCACAGGTAACTGTCATCCATCACATCCACAGCTGCAACATCATACCAATCAGTAGGAAAGTACATTTACTTGAGTACATTTTTTGAGTATCTGTACTTTACTTGAGTATTTTTATTTTTTTTATTTTTTGGAAACTTATAAGATTCACTCCACTATGTTTCAAAGACAAATATTGTACTTTTGACTCAGCTGTTGCTGTTTTTTCTTTTCTAAAATGCAATTGGCCACATGCAGTGCTCCTGACAGAATAAAACCAATCCCACTAGCCGCTCTCACCTGGGACTGATGTAAAATCAGAAATATATCATCTAGGTGCACTCTGTAACACGTGCAAGCAAGCTCTTCCTCTTTCATTCAAACAAAATTCTGTAATGGCTATGGCAGGAGAAAGACTAAATTAAATCTCAAGATGTTGTTATAATTAGAAAAAGATAAATAATTCCAGGTAGGCTTTTAATGTTGGATATACTGCCCCTGAAGCCAGAATGAAATGTCTTCAAGAAAGACCTGGAGAACTCCTCACAGTTGGCTTCAATCTAATTTTATACAGTTACAGTTAAATGACAATACCTGTCCTTTTTGCTTTTGATTGCATTTCTATGCTGAAGTGTTCACAGGTGTGTCTATAGGCTTTGTGTAGCATAGTGGTTCTACAAGCAAGTCAGTGCATCATTAGGTGGTTCAGAGAGTTACAAGGTTCTGTGAATGCACTGTGAAAACAAAACCTCAATGTACTGATATTAGAAAATGTTCTTTGCAATACATAGGTTTTTTTTTTTTAAACAAATACTTTACTACTTTAACTCAAGTAAAATTTTGACTGAGCAACTTTCACTTGTAGTTAAATAATATTTGACCAGCAGTATCTATACTTTGACTCAAGTGCTGGGGTTGAGTACTTTGTCCACCACTGATCACATCTACTGTAGAAAGCACCAGTGCATGTCAGTCAGCTGAGCGTTAACAATTTCAGTGCCCTAAAATATAACAAAATAGAAACAAAGGGATAACATATGCACTGTTAGCTAAAGATAATAAATCAACCTTACCTTTAGATGTTATAGTTCAACTGCCTTGTTATGTCGATGCTGCACACTTTAACATGGAAGAAACAGAGACTGCAGGGACAGAGAAGTCAAACCATTCATGACTCATTGTGTGTTTTCTTATTGTGCAAATAAACAATTCTCAGTGTGTTCCTATTCTTTACTTAACTTATTGTTTTTCAGATCAATTTTTAACAAATTATGCTTTTCAAAAGTGATGGGGACAGAATCGGCCATTTCAAAAATGGTGGGGACGTGTCCCATGCAGCGTCCCCAGTGTAGATGACACCTATGAGTTAAAGGCAGGTTAGAGAACAGCACCGGGGGGGGGGGGGGGGGGGGGGGGGGGATTTAACATATGGTAGAGGCTGAGAAAACCATCAGTACACTCGCTGAGGTCATAAAGCATATGTGTGTATGTTTGTGTGCTGGCTTGCAAACGAGTGTCTTTGCATCCATGTCTGTGTTTATAGAATGTATGTGTGTGTGTGTATGATTATTGTTAAAGATCTCAAAAATATATTACAAAAATAAATACAAATAACTTTGAAATAAAAGTTTAAAGAGGCCTTAATTGTCAGATTTTTTGTTAAATGTTATGCCTAGCTGTCGAACATGCATATTTATGATCTGAGATAACTTATATATGTTATATATTTAAAAGTCTTCTCTTTTATGATTAAAAAAAAATCTCCATGAAAATATCAGGTTATTCCCAGAATAATGTGATGAAATGTTCGTGAATTTGCGTGTGAATGCAGGACACGAAAAAATGCTCAGGAGCAAAGTGACTCTAAATTGGTCTCTGATGGTGGTGAATTTCAAAATTTCCTTTGAGGCCGACTCACAATAACATGCAGCCTAAACAGTGAAAATGGAGGAACACACACAGACTCGCACACACAGGCCCTCAGTTGGGGGGTCCAGTGTAAACAACAATGACATGATTTTATTTTCCTCCTTCCCAGTGCTCGGTAAAACAACTTTCACGCTTGCACTTTCTTTCCATTTCTCCGCTTTTCAACAAGTAAGCAGAGGAGGATATAAAAGGGCTTGTTAAAAACTTCACTGGGAAATGTGCTTGTATAAATTCTTTGTTCTTGCTCTTGTAAGAGATAACAGATTAATACAGATATTGACAACTTTTTTGCAGAGGAATCTAAATAACTTTTCCTTTAAACCTCAGTCTTTCTCAATCTGCTGTACTCTAATCCTTTAATTGTTTTTAATCTATATAAAGCATCTGAACTAATTTACACAGATGCAGAATAAAGCTCAAAAGTATGTCTATCTAACATTTTTTTCTGGGCACAGTCAAAATTAAGTACATCATCACAAGAAATCTCTTACAAATATTGTTTAGTTTTCACACAGAATAATTTATCTTACTTAAACAGTTAAAGACACAAAACTAAGTTTTATAAATTACTAAAAATGACAGAGGTGGCAAAAGTACATACATTCTTTACTCAAGTAAAAGTACAGATACTTTTCCAGCAGCTGTTTCTGTGCAAAGCTAACTGAACCTCACCTTTCCTCCACAGTCAAGTCTCCCTCTCTTGTCTGTTTTGTCTTGTTTTGTCTTTTATGTTGTTTTCATCTTGTTACATGTTACATGTGTTATTGTCCCATCCATTTAGGTTGAATGTTTGGAAGGTGGCATGCAATGATACAAAATAAAAATAATCAATAATTTCCCTCAAATGCATTAATACCAAAGTAACAAGCTTGTTTTTTAAAATGTAAGAAGTAGAAAATACAGATATTTGTGTTAAAATGTAGGGCGTAAAAGTAAAAAGTTGTCAATAAATACTCTAAGTAATCTAAGTAACAAAGTATTTGTACTTTATTACTTCCCTTCTCTGGAAAATGAACATGGCAATTTTCAAATAAAATAAAATCAGATTTTTGTCATTTTCTTCAGTTCCTGAACAAGCCTTTATTGATTTAAGATTAGAGAAGAGGAGTTTTGCTCAAAATGGCCACTACTAGGCTCTCTCCCCACAAAGCCTTTAATTCTCTGGATCCCTGTGAACCTAAAATTAAATCTGTTAAAATTACAGAACTACTGTAAAAAAAAAAAAAAGAGGGGATTTTTACTAGATTACTACACCAACTAAATCCACTGAAATTACAGAACAACTATGGAAAACATTTCATGTCATTTCATTACATTATTCTGGGAATAACCTTTGATATTTCTAATATTTTGTGGAGAATTTCAATTTTGCATTTTTAAAAATCATATTTTATCAAGCAAACTTTGTGGCCATTATACCGGACTCCCTCTAATTTCATACATGCAGATATAAACTTCATATGTGCCCTTTAGAAACTGTGTGAGGTAGTTTGAGTCTTTTGTTGCTCATCCTCTCTTGCCCCATCACTGTGGTGCTGTGCTGAATTACAGGGTTGAGAGCGCCACCTAATAACAGGGTGCACCATGAGTTCTACTCCAGACCCATTTTGTGGACGGATACCTGATACCTTCACTCATTCTATCATTGTCATCTAAGATGCATGGCTCTAATTAACTGTAAATATAGGTGATTTTTTTCTCCTCCAAATTATGCACATGGCGGTCTCTCATTTGAATGGAGTTACAACATTAAAGCACATTGTGAAAGCGACATAAATATGAAGGGAAATCAGCTAAAATTATTAAAGTGTAATATTGATAAAAGTGCAACCTGCTTATTTAACAGGGTTATGGATCCCAGCAGGAGGATTTTTTTTTGTTTCTCTGGTCAGACTGAACTTGGCAGCAATATCACTGGACATTTTTCTCTGTCAGGCCGCAGGAGTCAGTACAGCAGAGCCAGCTGCCGAGGCTCACAGCCTGGCCTCTAATTAAAACAGTGGAAAATGAGATAACTCCACAGATCCATCATGGCCGCCGTTGGCTGTCAGAGCGCTCGGGGGCTGCCACCCACCGTATGTTTACACCAGGGCCACTCGGCCTCTCTGCTCTCAGGGTGTTTTTAGAGTCCCGGCCTGATTTCTCTAATGGGCCGAGAGGTTTTTTTAGCCTCCTTCCACCCCTTGCTTTGCTACAAACCTCTCTCCACTCCCACCCCTCCTTCAAGTGTTCCTGATGGGGTTGACAGAGGCTTGGAGTGGCAGTGCACCCCCCCTCCATCTCCTCCTCCCATATTTCCCACCCACTCTGCCTCGTTAGCCCTTCATTTATTAGGCCTTAATGGAAGCTGGGAGTGCTGTGATGTCATGTGCTGGTGCATGGAGAGGACAGCTTCTCTGTTTTTTTTCTTCCCTCATCCTTTAGCTGTGAGTCGGATTCTTCATTTATATCCAACTATTTTCCATTTCGTGTCTGCTTACGGCATTCTTCCTTAAAGGAGAAGTCTGTTATATAACAAATCATAAAATGAAGATATGTCATCAGATATTAGGGAAACATGCTAAATTGACGTACTTGCTACTCAACAACAACTGCAACAACCCTACAGCCAGCATGCTGTCCTTTGAAATTGCTTATTCAGATGGGAATAACTGTCTTTGTTTACCTATTTCACATCAAATAGAATTCAAATTCATGCCAAATTCATGCAGAATGAGTACACATCTGATTATGAGTCATAAGAAATCACTAATAAGCTTTTAGAAGGAGTAGATTTTTATAAAGATTTAATTGAGCAATATATTATTGGAATCTGGCTGGCAGAAGGCAGGCAACCACTAAACTCCGACACCAGAGTGTGTATTTTCAGATCAGTGTTTTCAAGATAACAGGCTTAACTTTACATCAACAGACAACTGACAGTTATAAACAGCTGATCAACTTGCAGTGTAGGACTCGTCGTCACTTGTTATTGTCACATTGCACTTGTCTTGCCTGCGTGAGCTTCCTCGAGTCAGGAGAGGGAAGGGCAGGGGGAAACAACTCACTTCAATCAAAGATTTTATATTAAATATGACTCCAATCTATTTAATTTACTATTTATGGCTCCAACTCGCTATTTGGACTGCAGTAGTCATTTTTGGATGTGCAGTTTCTACATATTGCTGGTCTGGTGTTCGACAGATTTTGCACAGAGGAGAGCAAGGCCAGTCTGGGAGATCTGTTGCAAGGTCGTGCACAGGGTGTGAGGGAGGGCATAGAGAGATGTACAGCATGCCACAGTCAGCAATTTATTTATGGGCAGAGGCTTGGAACGTGCCTGCACTGCCTGACTATTTTGCGTTATTTTGACAGCTGCCATTTAAAAGAGAATAAAACTGCCGCTGTGATTAGAGTCAGGCGAAAGCTGTCTTCGTTCCTGCTGAATAATGGCAGAGTGTTAGCAGATCCCCTTCAACCTCTCATGCCAGCCTCACTAATGATCCTAAGGCCTCTTCCACAGCTTTTGCCAACACGCTGCAGAGGAATCCAGCTACCAGCTCTGTTTCCCTTCCACAGGCAGAAAACAGCAGCCTTTTTTACACTGGAAGGAATGTGGAGGTAGAGTTGAAGGACTCGTCACAGCTGGAGACATGTTAGCACCCTGTTAGCAGCTTTGAAATGTCAATTGTTGGAAAATAATCCACGAATTAGCTTTTCTAATGCTGTCTTGACAGCAGAAATGTTTTCTCTGTTACCAAGATTTTAATGGTTTAACAGTTATTCTAATACAATGCCCCATATATCTGATGACATTTATCTCCAAAATACATAAATTACATGACTGATGTGTTGGTTTTTATGGCACACAGCTGTTCAGCTGTAAAATAATATCTATTACCAATCCTGAATGAGGAATTTTTATCCATAGATTAGGATTTTAGATGATGGTCAAAAGCAGCATTACTTTACAAACAGGTTTTTTTTTTAAGATAAGATGAGATAAGATAACTTTATTTATTACATAATATTTATTAAAAACTTTATTTATCCCACACTGGAGAAATTCAGTCATTACATACTGTAAAAAATAAAATTAAAATTTAGTAGGATCAACAAATCTTTTCTCATTAACTTAACGTAAATATACAAGTTTAGTTTATCCAAGTTGATTTAACTTTATTTAATTTCTAGTATTGTTTTTCAGAATACTTCAGAACATTTAAACAAGTTCTTCAAGTTTTTTTACTTGAAATGATGAGTTGAATGACTGTACTGTACAGAGTTTAATCAACTAATTAAATTAAGTTTCTAAAGGAACATGATGAAGGTCAGTATTAAAGTCATATTCAGTCCCTACCCCCATACACACAATTTTCTTTGTGTCAATATTGGACTAAAGTAGCTCCAACAGGAACTGATTTCTCTGTGTGAAAGTTCTTTGTGGAAAACAAAGAACTGACTTTTCAAACTGAGAAAATGTAAAAGGAAATCAAATTTATTTGTAATGTTTGTTAGTGTGACTTTAGAGTTGTTGATTCAACTCAATACCTTAATGCTTATTGAACATGTTTTCCTAAGTACAACTGAATCAATATGAAGTTTATTTGACCAGAGAAGTTTTGTTTTGTTTTGAATTGTTACAAATCGTTACCTCAAATTGTCTTTTCAAATTCAGTCGACTTAAAATTTTAAGGCAGCCCAGACACTGACGTTTATTTTTACAGTACAGCAATTTAGGCATCAAAAGTACAGGTAGGAAAAGTGATAAATAAAAATGCAAATAAAGTAAAATATGAAATAAAAAACTATCTACACAAACTATATACACTATATACACCTTTCACTTGCACCAATATATTGATGATTGTACAGAATAAGATACACACATGCAGTGCATTATGCTAAGAGAAAAAAAAAATGGCCTGAAAAATGTATAATTCAGATTAAGTGATCATGACAGTGAAAACGCAAATGAATGCTGGGAGGATGAACAAGATGTATCTACGTGGGTGTATGCGTGGTGTCCAGAAGGCCACCCAGCAGCAAAGCTCATTAGTTTCTGCAACACATCACTTCATGTTTCAGGCTAAATATCATTACACAAACCCCATTGATCAAGAGACTGTGAATGCAGCTGAGCTGATGACAAAGACCACAAATGTGATACTTTGTCCTGTAACTGGATCTGTGTTTTTGTTCTCATTTGAGAGGCGTGTGTGCCCAGCCTGGTCAGCTGGCATGTGCCTCATTTAGAAATCAAGCAGGGATCATTACAACACCACCGTCCCTCTCTCTCTCAGTGGTAGCTAACACGTTCTCAGACGTCAACAGATGTCAAATTACTCCACAATTAACCCAATGGGCCTCCTTGCACGACTGTGTTGTGTGCTTTTGCTAAAAGAGGGCTTGGTAGATTGGTCTTTTGATTTCTATAAGATGACAAGTCATCCATCACGCTGAACGCTCTCTCCTTGCCTCTCTCCTCGCTTACAGGCTTTCTCCTTGCTCCTTCTCTCCTTCCCCCTGACCTCCCTCTACACTCGCTTGCTCTTTTTCTGCCCTCTCTGTCTCTTTGTCCCCTCCCTCCTGTCACTCTCAGTCAGGATGAAAAAAGGTCAGTGTGAGAGAAAGAACAGGAGAATAAACAGGGGAGAGAGATCAAGAGCGTTTTACACCCGGTATAAATATTTGCAGAAATGTGGCTGGAACACGTGGAACACACATGAAGAAGAAGAGAGAGGGGAGAACATTGCTGCAGTTGGATCTCTGCACATGAGACCCACATGTACATATACATGTATACACAACAACAAAGTCTTTCTTAAATCTTTCTCTATTGATGGCATTCAGGCTGGCAGAGTGCTGCAGTGAGTGGAGGGACCACCCTTCAGCCAGAGGGCTTCTGGTGCAAAACCTCATGTCAGTAATAATCTTTCCTGCTGTAGTGTCCTTGAGCACAGTATCAAATCCCTGCTGCTCCAGCTGACCATGTGCTTCATATAAAAAACATCCCATGTGCATATATCACTCCAGCTCCAGTGATTATTACTTTAAGAGGCAGAATATAATCTTAGCAGTATATGTGACTTGCAGACATGTTGAAGAGGTTTAACTTAGTCGCTGTCATCAGCTCCCTGTCAAATTCGTGTCAGCTGGCTGGATGCTCAGCGTCAGTCGTACACAGCTGGTTTCAGTCTCAACACCTCCCCTTGTAATTACTGATAAACACACAAACACCCTGCAATTCCACTGATGGTCTCGCCATGATGGATGGACAGGTGAGGAGACCCTGACACCAAGAGTGTGATAGCTTATATGAAGCAGCCGGGTGCTGACAGAGAGATAAGTCTCTATCTGTGGATGATAGATAACACCACAGAGAAGCAAAATCAGACCTGATCTCCCATGTTAATGGTGCTGACAAAGAGTGAGATGAAAAAGTGAAGATGTGAGCAATACAGAAACTGAATCTGACTGTATGATGAAAAAGTGAAGATGTGAGCAATACAGAAACTGAATCTGACTGTATGATTGTACTTTGTATAGTTGTTTATTTGACAGTAAAGTTGACCTTAAATGGCATCAAAGGATTCAGAGAGTTTAAGGGAAATGAATTTCTACACCGTCTGAACTGGTAATTTCCTCTGTGTTTGGGACACAGGATGAAGGAATGTAAATTAATCATGATGTGCTTTTAGATCTTCATCAACAAGAAAAAATGAAAAAAATGAGCAGCAGGAATGACAGTTAACTGTGAGAAAGACCATAACAGCAAGGGTTTGTGTGTGTTTGTGGAAGGACATTTAAGAGATGGTGAAGATCAGGATAATTGACATGTGGGTCCTTGAGCCAGGGGTGGATATATCGTGAGATGGTTGGTGGGGACAATAAAACAAACTATACCTTGTTCTCCTTCTGTTGCCTATTGTTACAAAGTTTCAGTGTGACAGAGACATGTTGTGTCCCCCATAAGCATTGGTAAAAGCTCACTTTCTTGCCTGAGGTGCAATGTGTGAGGGGTGACTTAGACGCTGTGGTGCTGCCAGAGGAGAGCTGACTGAGATTACTGCATGCATGGGAATAAATAACAAAGTAATATGCGGCAGGTGGCACAGAGTAAAAAAGGGGAGGTGAAACAGTTAGTTAGGCTTTGCAGATATAGAGCTACCTGCAGGAAAAAGTTCCAATGTTGGTTCAGTCTTTTGGAGTGAGCCACAAGCACGCCTCAGTCCACACTGGCGTTCAAGAGACATGCAGGAAAACTAGTAGGCCTAATGTTGTTCATGTATTGACTATTTTGGTAGTAAAAAGAGGCTAGTGGCTATAGGTAGGCATTGGACCAAACCGATGAGATGCAAAATGAGGGGGAACATGCAAACTTAAACTTGCATTGTCTACAATTAGCACACCTGGTTTGTCACAATACTGAATCCCACTAACTAACATTGACTAGACACTAACAGACAGCTGGGGTTATATTTCAAGTTTTGATCAAAATTATTGGTAGGGACAATTCCATGATCCCTGAATATTGGTCGGGATATGTCCTTGCCGTCCCCATCCATTTCTGCACCCTTGATTTGAAGATCTGTTTAGTCCTTCTTCATTGCTCTCTGTAGCTGCAGTACTGAAGAAAGCAGAACATCACCACTGCCTTAAAAGGAGGGAAACATCCTGCAGACACAGAGACACAGGCAGGACAAGACACGATTGCTCTCTGTGTTGTCCTCCCTGCTCCATTCACCACAGTCACATTCTCTCAGTGTTCAGTCCCACCTCTGTTTCCATCTCTGTCTGTATCTCTCTGACTTTCTCCATCTGTTTAGAAGACAGACTCGTGCTGACCTCTTGATTAGGCCTCATGCAGGACATGTTTGAGTATTGTAAGTAGAGACATGTTCTCTGTTCAGCGTCTTGTTCGAAAGAAAACATGCATCTAACCAAAGTCTCACATCATACATACATAAGGAGGTGACTTGTTATATTTTCATACCCCTGCTATAAAAATAAATGTACTATGTACTTTAAAGGTCCAATGTGTAAGATTTACTGGGATTTATTGGCAGAATGTAGCAGAAATTGAGGATAATATTCATATGTTTTAATTAGCATTTGTTGTGTTTTCATTACCTTAGAATGAGTCTACAGAGGGCATGGATCCTCTTCCACAGAGTCTGTCATGTTGAACTGTCATGTTTCTACAGTAGACCAGAATGGACAAGCCAAACTGTGGCTTTAAACATGGCCTTTCACGTTCTTCACAAGTTTCATGGCCACTTATAGGGGAGGGTGAGGCATTCATTTGGTTGCAATGTGTAACCTCACCACTAGATGTCACTAAATCATACACACTGGTCGTTTAAATATCTACAATTCTAAAAAGATGGTGGAGCATACCTCTTGTTATTCGGGTGTCCAGTGAAGTGCAATGTCACTATCATTGGCAGAAAATAAATATATTTATTGCTATATTAACATTATAAATATAGTTTTCAATATAAATTGAAAAAAAAATCACTTTTAAGTATTTACGTATAATTCAGCATGTTGCTGTTTATAATATTTCGTAATATTTAGAAAATAGAAAACATATATTTAATAAGCCACATAATTTATAATTGTATTAAATCTGTTCAAAGGTCTTTATTTATTTTCAGTATTTTTCCTCTCAGATGTGAAATCAAGGTGATGATCATCCCTTCAATGTACCACAGAGGGTACAAATTTCCGTATAGGCACTAAAATAGATTAATTTTATTTCTCTTTCAGTAGGCCTATGCACAGCCTGTGAACCTCAAACATTGTTAGCCTTCAGCCTAAACTGCAGCTCAGCAGCATATCATTAACTGAGGGAGGAGTCAGTGAAATATGTAAGACATCCCTCAAAACTTCAACCAAACCACAAAGCCAGTGCTATCAAATGTCACGTGACAAAACACCAGAACTATGGAATTTACAGGAAATGGATTTTGACAAATGTTTTTCTCATGTGAATGAAACTGAGAAATTAATTGGCAGATGAAATAGTAAGCTTCTTTTTTTTTTTTTTTACTATCATCAGAGATTATGTGTATTAAACAAACACTTTTACATAATTATCACTGGTGTTAACTTACTGAATCCTTGAGCCACTGCATCCCATCCCATTATTCATTATCTCTGAGTATGAAGGGTTAAAAGGCCATCAGCAGCCTACACCTCCTCCCAGTTCAGCCCACTGTAACCTCCAGGCTGCTCGTCTGAGGCTTCAAATGCCCTCTGCAGCGCAGGGTAATTGAGTGGTGAACAGATAAGGAAACTAGCTGGACTGATCTGCTGGTATGAGCAGGGAGGGGAACAGGGGTCCCTAGAGCATTAGGGTCATTTGGCTGCTCTCTCTGGATTGGCAGAGGAATGTCAGAAGCAACAAGAGACATTTTATAGACCTACTTACTATAAAGAAGGGTGATTCTGATAAACTGGAAAAAAGAAACCTGATTACTGAGATGGTCTTTCCAGTGGACACTGTGTGGAGGGTTAAGAATTTCAGAATTTCCATATTTTTGTTGCAGTTCAACCCCCAAAAAGTTGAACTAAACATTTAGAAACACATCTAATTGAAGAATATTTGTATCCAGAGTGTACCATGGTTCAACATTTAACAAAATATACTTTGTCACTTTCTTGCTGAGAATTAAAGGACCAGTGTGTAGGATTTAGTGATATATAGCAGTGAGCATACAGATTGCAAACACATTGCATCACCCTCCCCTTCAAAATGTGAAGTGGAACCACTGGCCCTAGATGTGGCCTTTCATTTTTTTTCGCGATTTTCATAGCCACTGTAGATTCTCCTATATGCTTGGAAGGGAGGAGTGAGGCGAGGGGAATTCAGTTGGCTGTAATCTGCAAACTCACTGGGAGATGCCACTTACACACTGAAGTTTTAAAACAAACCCATTTAAACATTTCTGTAGAGAAAGAATAATAAAGAGGTGAAAACACTAACATGACAAATTAGACAAATAACATTAAATGAAAAATACAAATTGCTGCATATCACTTAATATTGTCCTGTTTATGCTATGAAATAATGAGCAACATACTTCTTTCTACCTCTGTGTATCTGTTTCCTTCATTGCTGGTTTCTGTGCTGCTCTCTGTCAGCGCTGCTGTTGAGTGCTACATGGTGCTGTGCTCTGGTGTTGCTGTCATTTCCAGCTGCTCTCTCTATCAGCTGTCATCACTTCCACACACCACCACTGCCAATTAATTCTCTGCATCCCCACGCTACTATTCAAGAGCTGCATGCAGCTCCATGTTTCTGTGTAGTACTATTCTTGGGAGCTACATCAGCGCTGTTCAAGGCTGTGACGTCACCTTGGAGGCAGCTGTTTTTATTCTTATGTCCTCCTTGCACCCACTCTCAGGGGCTGGCAGAGTGCTGAGTAATAGCTCAATGCTGAGGAACTTTTAATGTTGTTTTACTTTTTTTGCTTCCTACTATCCTCTTCTAAAATTCTTTGAGTACTTTGCACAAATATATAACAGAGATGAATCAAACGTAGTTTCTTTGGGCTTTTTTTTCTGTCTAGCCTGGTTCCCAACATTTTCTGACATCCCAGATTTTTAGTGATTCAAATAGTGAAATTTAACTGAAAAGGCAGTTCAGTCAGACTATCACGTTAAGTCTTGCATGTAAATGATAAGCCAACAGAGATTGATAATATAATGACTTTGAGGTGTGTTCAGGATGATGTTGTGCTGCATTCACAGAGTGAGATTAGGAGGAGGGGGGTAATGAACCCTGGGGTCCTGTGCTGGCCCAGTAATGGCCCAGTTTTATCATCCTACGACTTCCTGTAGCCTCCTCTCCTGGGAAGGTCTGCTGGAGCTCTGCTGGAAGCCCTCTGATAAAAACCCTGGCTAATGTTCACATGCTGCTGGGAACAAGAAAGAGGGAGGGGAGAAACAGTGACGGTGAGAAAATGAAGACATATTTTAGTTGCCATGGAAGCAGAAAGGAACAATCTCCCATGATGTGGGTTACACCTCTCAACATGCTCAAAATTACGTGATAAAATGCAGTGTGGGTCATGGTGACCAGCTCATGAGAACACACTCTCTCAGAGACATGTGTCACATGTGGCTAGCAGTAAGACAGTGGAAAAGTGACCAGAGTGTAAGAGCGAGCAGATGAGGGGAGGGAAGATTGTTATTTTGGTGTTTTTGGCCCCAGATGAGAGTAAGTCCAGTCAGAGCATAGGCATGCTGGACACCAGGCATGAAAAACCATGGGAGCAAGGCGCAGGAAGAGGAGTGATGATGATCACACAGCCTCAGATGATCCCTGGGTACCACACTGGCTTCCTGTGTTGGGAAACAGACAAAGACATTTAGAAATGGGTAAGAAGCAACGGAAAACGTACTGCAAAGGATAATGAGATGAGGAATGCAGAGCCGCCCCCAACCAATTTGGTGCCCTGGGCAAGATTATAGTTGGTGCCCCTGGTGTTGTAGACAATTGCCATCACACACCAATCCTTGTGTTCACTCACAGATATCTGAAATGTGACCCCGACTACACTGCTTTATGTAAGATGTTAGAAGCAAAAACGTTTGGCAACCACTTGGTTCATCTTTAACCATTGACTTTAAACGTCACAGCAGCATCACACTCACATGACAACAGCGTTCGCGCCACACTAAAGCATTTGTCTCCATCGTGTCAGCACATTTCAAAGCTATAACATTATAAACACAAACAGCAGTAGGAGTAGTCACACCTAGCATTTATGCACAAAAGATGTATTCAACAAGCATTTCTGTCACATGCTTAGATTAATCAATAATGAAAATTCAAAGGCTGCGACCATTACCTAACTTATTACAAGCAGGACTTATGTTGGCACAATTCAAATGGTAACAAAAAATTCTTTTATCTCTCACCATAGACTACCATTCATATTTTTTTTCCAAAGTAAGGTCCAATGGGGCCCACCGGAAAGGGAGGAACTCTATATTCTTTCCTTTTGAGGTGGGAGGAACACAATCCAACAGTAGCTACTATACAGTTTATCACATTACCTCAGTCTTTTTCTGTTGTTTCCTCCTCTTCTCTTCTTCTTTTTCTTCCCTGGGCACCAGAGGGCTTTGGTCTTTTTGACTCGATATATTGCTGATGTTAATCATATAATGTTTCAAGGTCAGTGACAGTCACAGGTTTACCTCTTACATCAGGTACCTTGACAATGCTGAGTTAATTAGAGAGAGAGAGAGCACACAGTGGTGGACGATATACATAGTGACTGAATAAGGTGAGGGAGCACAGGTAGCAAGAAAGCTGGCGAGTCGGAAAAATTAAGCAACATTTTCTGACTGTTTCACAGAGGTTATGTTCTCCAAACAAATACACACCACCTATTAAAATAGTATTGGTAAAAAACATTAAAAGTTATTAATTTAGAACTTTTTTCCTTCCCTCATTTGGGGCGTCCCTATGGATGGTTGGCACCCCTGGCTTTTGCCTCTAATGCCTATGCCATGGGCCGGCCCTGGAGCAGTGAATCAGTGGTCAGTCTGAAAGAATTAAAAGCTCACTGGAGATCTCTATTAAAGAAAAATAAAGTGGAAACTGAAGATAGACTGATAAGGACATACAGAGCTTTGTAAGTACAGTATGTGTATGTGTGTTACTACTAACCTTTACACTGACAGAGGTTGAAAAAGTCACCAATGTGTCACAGCACATTAGTAAATCTCATGGCAGAGTCTCAGTTTGTGGATTTCTATGTGGCATTTTCTCACATGTTTGAGCAGTATCTGCTTTTCTTTAAGATGAACTGCTGTCATACAATCCATCATATCCTTCTACAGCTATACTGTAACTCAGAGTTATCACATTCACATAACTCTGTATGTAGCCTTTAATAAATCACGCTTCAGTGGCCTGTTTCCACCCACTCACATTAATCTGGAGCAGATTGTGGATGTTGCCATGAGACAATGTCATTAAAACTACAAGCTCATCTGTTTTTTTAAACTGTAATGTGAGGTGATTGTTTTGTGACTTTCACTCCTTGCTGCTTGTTTTGTGCTTCCTATATTGAAGTAATTATTTCACATTCACTTTTCTGGCAAAAAGCCTTTGGCCAATATTTAATCATATTAATAGCACCGACTCAGTAGCACCCCCTAACAGTTTTCAAATCACCACTGAACTACACACCTAGAGCTCTGCAATTGGTTTGGTTGTAATACACAGCAGAAACTTGCGATGTTTGTAACTTGTCACAGCAACACAACTGTGGGAAAACTTTGTTCGTGTCTAGGCTTCAAGGGCTTGGTCGCCCATCCATACATTAAACAACCAGAAACTGAGCGTTCAGTGGCCAGGCTAGAGGTAAATTGTGTGTTGGCTCTCCTGCTTTCCTCTTAGCTCCAGTCCGACACTGTCCAGCTCACTCTCCTCAGTTTGTCACCGCTTTTCATCAGTGCTCCACTAACAGTTTGTTTTGCACACACAAAACACAAGGACAATAACTAAAAACAGCTCCAAACCAACACCCACTGTACCAGGTAAGCCCACCCCCTACCCTGACAAACATGCTGGACAGCCAATGGGGAGACAGTGTGCTGTGACACAGGTTGTACTTGCTGGAGACAAGGCACTTACCTATCGAAAATTTGGTTACAGGGTAGATACTGTAGTAAATATTACTATGCAAAGTCTGTCCTGATCTCCATGGGCCCCTAAGCAAAATTCTGCTAAGGGGCCCTCCTGACTGATGAGAGAACCATGGAAACCATTTACCACACAGTCACACCTGATACCCCAGTGCTCCCACTATAACCCTCCCTCCTTTAAAACAGTTAGCTTCATCTGTCAGTCAAAGAATAAGTAGATCTGGTAACGCTTTATATTAAGGTCCTTGTAATAAGCATTTATTAATAGGTAATAAGGCCCTTATAAGTGTGTATAAGATGCTTATTAACATTAGTATGCCTTTATAAGGCTATATAATGTATTAATAGTCTCATTATATTATGTTAATAACAGACTATAACAGATTTATAATAACTTATAAGAAACTTGTTAACTTGTTTGTTGATGCTTAAGAACATTAATAAAATCCTCATGAGCATCTTATAATTATTCATAATAACATTATAAAC
>JAJHUR010091030.1:0-35645 GCA_027495735.1 Lutjanus campechanus
CATAGAGAGGCAAATGTGTGTGGCTAGTAGGCATTGACATGAAGACAGACACGAGGAAAAGAATTTATATTTAAGATCTACATTTCAATGCTTAAAATCCATACTTACTGTAAAGACAGTTATGTAAGACTGTAAGAAAGGGAGTGAATAGTGAATAATCAGACAAATCTCTGCTGAAGCCTTTAGTAAGCTGCAGGCGTGGTAAAGCTAGCAGAGATTTTTTTTTCCCCACCAGAAGAGAGGAACGGCTCCTTCTAAAAGAGGAAAGGCAATATCATGCTTGGTTTGAGACCAAATTCTTTCCCTCAAAGAGTGCGTAGCTCTGGCACACAAGGACTATTAGAATTAAGGATTAAACTAATAACACAGTAGTGTGATAACAACAATGAGAGACATCAATTTGATGCCGGAGTGGTGCGCTCCACTGAGACTGAACATAATCATTTGAAGGTGTAATTGAAAACCAGATTAGGAAAACAAATGAACTTTAGAGATATGATGAATATTATTAATGAAAGGGATCCTTTCCACTCCTTCTTAATGACTTTGAGGATGTCTGTTATGGAAGTCCAGGACTAACAACACTGACAGAATTAAATTCAACTGAAATATTGTGTGTCCATATGTGTGCCTACAACATATTCATATACAACACATATAATAACAAAATATAAAAATACTCCTTCGACAAATAAGTTGGTGCTGCTTCACAATAAGACTACCCTTATAAATTCTTTACAAATGGTTTATAATTAGGTTGTTAATTGGGTTGTAAACACTTTATAAATTGTTAATAATCTCTTACAAAAAAAGGGCAACAGTGCCAGATCTCATTGCTCACTTTGCTTACTTTGTCCTCTCCATCAGCAGCATTTACAGCTGTCAGCTTTATCAGATATTTGTTAGTAAGTTAATAGCATTTCTTACATGGCTTTGTTCAATACTTGATCCTGATTAGTCAGTTACACCATCCTAAGGTTGGTTATTTCTATATAGCAGACCATTGCTATGAATAACAGACAGCTGCTATAAAGAGCAGACTCATAGACTCTGGAGGAGCAATAAAATCATTTTTAAATTAATATTTTCTGTCAAATTATTTTTAAGTAAGCAGCTGTGGGGGTCAATATTACTAAACAACACCCCTTCAGGATGATTCGAGACCCCTCCACTTTGTGTTGGGGTCCTACACCACCCTGTTGGGGTTTATGTAAGGGATAATGTACAGTGAGCAAATCACTGAAAAAACAAACAAAAAAAATACACAAAATATTAATTTAAAAATTATTTTATGGATTTTGAAATGTTTTTCTTGCTCCTCCAGAGTCTGCGATCAGAACTGTGCCCATAGCAATGACCTGTTCTTCAAACTAACAGTCTGTTATACAGAAATAACAGACTGCATAATGCTGTAACTGACCAATCAGAATGGAGTATTTAACAAAGCCATGTGCCCTGACACCTATTCAACATGCTATCAGCAGCCTTCCTCATCATAATCAGAGGTGTTGATATAACATATGCTATCAGGTTTTTATGCACTGTGGATATTAAAGTGGTATGTTGTGAGGCTTATACTTTACAATAAGACTCTCTATTGCCAGTTATAAATAGCAAGAACTCATACGTAAAATGAATTACTAGTAACCAGTACAATAATAAAGAAGTTAGGTAAAATAGTAAGCCCACGTGGAATTTGTTATAACTTGTTTGTATTTGTTTATTAATTTTTTTAGTGTTTACCACCTAATTAGTAATGTAATTACATACAATGTCTAAAGGTATGACAACTTTTTTTTTCATTTTTACAAAAGTGTCATAGATACACAATCAGAATCCAGTTTATTAGGTACATTTAGATAAAGCTAATGCAGTCTATTATCATAGCTTTGCCAGAAATTTTATTTTTATGAAGATTATAATCAGTTTTTATTAAAACTGTTAGAGGTACTGATGTGGTCATCTAGGTGATCTATCTGGTCATTTTGGAAGCTGCAGCGTGGTACTGTTGAATTATAGTGTTACAATGGGAGATGTTTCTAACATTTAGTCTACCCTCATTGATATAAATGTGGTGGACACTCTCATATATGTATAAATGCTGTGATTATTTCATATACAGGACTTCACAGCCAGAACATTATGATTTCTTTATCTTCTGTGTTTGACATAGAAAAGGAGCTTTGCTGTGCCTGGGAGCATCTGTTCTTTTAATTTTATTTCTATAAACACAAAGCCAAGTGGAAGAGAGCAGCAAAAGTTCACTCAGTGAAAGTTGAACAAACACAGGATCACAGCTGCAGAACAGAGTGAAACTGTGTTACAGAACTGCCCTGCTTTGTGAAATCAGCAAACACTTTACTTTCCCCATTTCACATGATGCTGAAGATGTGTGTGTTGTTGACAAAACAGCAGTGTGCTGTCTGTGTCACAGGCTGGCAACACAACAAACATGCCAGACCCCAGTGACAGAAAAAGACAGTTTCCATCCACATATCCTGCCTTGTTAAAAGCCAACGATCTGAGGTTTCATGTCATGCGTTGCACATTGCAATTTACAATGTTGTGTTTTCAGGGCCAAATTAATGTGCATCACTGGAGCAGCACACCACACATACACAATTCCATCTATTTGTGCTGTATATGTATACCTGTATGCATTTAGATAGAAGTGTGTAGGTTGTGACTTAGCTTCCCCACCAGTAATGTAGATGAGAGCGTCCCAAGGGATGGTGCCGTCCTTGCAGTACAGGTTGAGGTTGAGCAGAGCACACTCCCTGTCACTGTCATTAAACTCGTAGCGGATGTTCCAGCCCAGAGGACCAAACTTTTTTCGCTCCTAAGACAAAACAAGACACATAATAGGGACATAATATATGTAAAAGGACAGGTTGTCAAACAAGCACAACATCATTCAAGACTGAAACATGTACCGGCACACTAAGCAGTAATGATCATGTATATTTGAGGCTCTAGGAGACAGTGTGTAACCTGGATGATTGCATGGAAAAAGCAGATGCCAAAGACGATCTTCCTCCACTGGCAGCCCAGAACGTGGTCTTCAAAGAAATTGCTGGAGATCTCTGTGAAGGCCCGTCGCATGTTGGCTCGCAGGCCTTTAGGAGGCTCATTAGTCACCTGGCAACAACAACATCACAGAGGCACACAGGTAGCTGCTATTGAGAAGACCACAGTGAGCTCTGCTCAGACTGCAAAAAAACAGGCTATTCCTCCTTGTTGTGCAGGCAGTCAGCAAGCCTAGTTATGATGACCTGTAGCTCTCATGCAGCTCTTTCTTATGGGAACCTGTGAATAATTGGAACTCATTGGGTCTGGTTTGTTGCTAATCCCGAAAGCTGATAAATCATGTAAGGTCTATCCTGCAGACACAAACTGATCCAGTGGAGCTACCAAAACAAGCCATATCATACTATTTATCAATAATATTCAAGGAGCTAATGAGTGAAAGGACTGCTAAGATTTCAGATCAGTTCAATGGATATCCAATAGTAATAACAAAAAAAACATACCAATAATACATACTGGAAAGTAACCTAAAGAAAGAGTATCTATCTTTATTTTTGAGAGATGAAAAGCAATCATAGATTTTTTTCCAAGTGTTTGTTTGTTTAAACGTGTGTGTATGTGTGTGTCTGTGCGTGCACATGTGTGTGTGTCTGTGCATTTATGTGTATTATGCTGAAACCGTCCCTCCCAAGAATGCTGAGAAAGATTAGTCCACAAAGCAAATTCTTTCAGTGGAGACCTAGCATACCTAGGGCTGCATTCACAATGTATTTTTTTCTAACTTGTAGTAGCTCAGATAATACTACATATGGGGCCAGATTTACTAAAGGTTTGCGTGTAGTAAAATGCGTGCAAACTGATTGCACACGCAAAAAAAATGTACAAAGTGATTCACTAACAGTGCGCGCTAAGGTTTGCGTCTGTCAAAGGTGCAAAATAGCGCGTCTACATCCAGTTAGTACGTCTGCCCTGATGAATATGCAATCTGGGGCGTTCACACGCAATTTTGCGTCTTTTGGGAGGGGAAAATGTAAATGCATTAATTTAGCACACGCAACGTGATTTATCAAACTTTTGCTCATCGAAAATGGCATCTATATTTAGCACGTGTCAAAAGGAGGTGCAAACGGTTTGTATGCGTAATTGCGCACACATTTCTGAGGTTATTGTTGCAAGAAGGAGACATCGAAACGATGAAAGGAGACACAGAGAACGCATTCTTCACCCTCGCGTTAACATTTTTGAAATGAAAGAGGAAACGATCAGTAAAACATCGCTTATCCAGCATTGTCACTTTGAAACTGTTGGAGGAACTCAGAGTTGATTTGGAGCCATGAGAAGGAGTCACGCAATACCTGCAATGACAAAACACATTTTTATATTTTTCTGCATCCGAGTCATTCCAGCATACGGTAGCTGTTACAGCTGGGATCTCCCGATCCCGTTTTTCAGATGTGCTGTCTGAATGTGCAGTGCATTTGTGCGTCACCAAAATATCCCGGGTCAGTACATGATTCTTTTATTCTGAGAAAGTTTTCTGTTTTCCAAGTTGCAAGATGGCGAGTTTGGAGATGAGTCAATTTGTAAAAATAATTTATTACATTAAAAACAAGAGCATGTTTCATATTGATTTATATGTTTTGTAAGGTGACAGTGCACCTGTTCCTCAATGCTGGTAGGACGCATCTCATCCACTGTGCCCCCAGCTGTTTTATTTGCAGACGTTTTTATTATACTACGCCAATTTTTCTTTTGTTCGTCTTCTGATATCTTGATATCTTCTTTTCACTTCATCCACTGTTTGCATCGTTTTACCAACAGCATTTACCTTTTCACAAATTTCTTTCCATATAGCGTTCCTTTGTGCGACAGTCAGATTTCTTTGCTGTAGCTCATTTAAATGTTTATTGGCTTCATCTACCAACACCTCTAATTCCATAGGGTCGGATTTCACTTTGCGCTTTCTTCTCTCCAAACTCGCCATGCTGCAAGACGCAGCATGAAACACGCAAAACCCTCATTTAAATAGGGCGTCTCCAACACGTTTGCACCCCCTGCCATTTACGCACGCAATCTTAGTAAATCACCCGCAAACTGCGGTTCCGCTCCACACGCAAAATTCTAGATTGCACACGCAAATTATTAGATCTTAGTAAATCCGGCCCATGGTGTGTTCATATTGTGAAGAGTTTCCTGTCAAAACTTACTTAAGAAGCTGCTGAAGGTTATTTTTACTACAGAACAAGAGTAAAAAATTCTGCAAAGAATATGTGTGAGGTTGACCTGCTTATAAAAATCAGGTGCTGCACTGAAAACCAAGTAGTTTCGAGATAGCCAAGTGAGGGCCTTGAAGCCAGGTTTATTTTTTTTTTGCTAGTTAAATTTTTTCATTTGATATATAAGTGTTAGAACTACAATTTGTTAGTTTCGTGCTCGCTGTAAGTTCTCCTACATACTTGGAAGGGGAGGGTGAGGGAAGCGGTAATGAATTGGTTGCAATCTGCAGCCTCACTGCTAGATCCCACATGCTGGTCCTTTAAGAGGATGAATGAGAGCAGCACACACTTTTAGCACTGTTTGTAGATTGGCCCAGTGACGTATGAGCCCTGTTAATTACCCCTAACTTTTCACAGAATTTGCAGCTGCTGTTGCCACTAAAATGATTTGTGACTAATTCCTGGACCAAAAACATAGCAGGGTTAAAACTGGGACTGCTGTGAATATGCCGCTAAATGTTCTGGAGTGTTGCTATTATTTCAAGTTCTTTGACACTGTGGTTTGTTCCAGATATACCAATATATATACACACAGATATACCAAATTTTTAACCTCCTGATTTGTGTCGACATCCACTATTAACAATTTAAGTGAGCTCATAGATGTTGAAGAAACAAAGAGCATTTGTTTACAGTTGTTTAACTTTTGCTTGAATCTTAATGTACAGTACTGAATTGGCTTAGTTATAACTGTATATGTAAGTGTCAAATGGATTTACAGATCTGTAAATGGATTACATTTTGGGTCATTTCCATTTTACTTACATAGCTGATAGAATTAAAAACATGCAATCCTCAAATGAACCTACATAAGGTTAGGCAAGGGGGCACCCAAGATTAGTGTCACCAATACAGTATAATAAAGGTACAGGACAGTACAGTAAAGGTGAAATATGGTCACTATCTCCCCTGTTCCTGAGTTTTGGTGTTGAACAAGGGCCAGAAAACTGCTGTTGCAGAACATTATAATGTCACAGTGAAGTTAACCTTTTGGAAATAAAATGTCATCACTTCATTAGTTTTTCCTATTAGATATTTGTGCGTAATTTTGCATAATTAGCGTATGAATTCTTGTGTTATGACCAGAAATATGTTTTGTTAGGTCACAGTGAACTTGACCTTTGACCACCACAATCTTATTAGCTCATCCTCGAGTTCAAGTGGACGTTTGTTACAAATTTGAAGAAATTTACTCAAGGTGTTCCTGAGATATTGCATTCTCGAGAACGGGACAGACTGCTGGCGCAGCGGTATAATGAATAAATCCTTTTCTTTTCAAGGCTCATTTTACTACCACACAGCCTGGCATTATTGTCCAATGAAACACTATTTACATTCTCTTTGTGGCACTTCTTTTTTAGGAGAAGGTGTCAGTTCTGCCTGTTCTTTCACCTATTACAAAGCATGCAAAATGTCACAGAACTTTTCAATAAAAGGTATGCAAATCATATCCTTTTGTCCTTTTTCCTCACATACATACATATAATCATCTCTTATCCCAGCTTTAGCATACTACCATCAAGTTCATCTTTGAAATTAATGAGCTTTCTTCTACCTATCTCTAGAATACACATCAGTATTATGAACAGTATTATGAATAATGAAATATTAATAGTCATTTGTTTAGATGTAATAATTTCAGTATCAACTGAATGATTCCCCACAGAGGTCTAAGAAGTTCTCAATATGTAAATTTTGAATATTTGCTTTCAAGGCATGTGGGTGTGAATATTCTTCATGAAAAATGATGCAGAGCTGTGCACAGCTGTACACTGGAGAAAATGAAGATTTGTTCAAAGCAGAACTTTTTCACACTGAAAGTGAATGTAACACATTTGTTGGGAACATTTCTCCTGCAGATAATTGACAGATAATTTTCAGATGAAATGAACTGAACTGAAGTGAGGTTATAAAGTGTCACACTAAGTGTATGTGTGTGTGTTTACCTTGACAGAGTTTTGGAGCACTGTAACAGGAAATACTTTGGTAGGCATGGAACTCAGAAACAAGCGGAAATTCTCGTGGATTGATGTGTCTGCACAGAAACAGAGAGGAACATTATTTACATAAACTGAAGAAAAAAAATAAGTTAATGAATGTCTTTCTGACTACACAGAAAAACAACTTTTAAGCATCATTTTTCACAAAACCAAATGCTGTGAAAACCCAAGGAAACAACCACAAAAACATAACGTCATTTAGTCATTTGTGTCCCCAGAAGTGTTGTGTTGTGTACATACTGCACAGTGTGTGGTGTGCTTGCAAGGTTTTCTGTATTTTATTAGTGTTTAGCTTTTTTTCCAAACTGGGACTGGCTCTTAGGCACTATACATTAAGCATGTGCACAAGTCAGGGACATAATACTAGATCCTGAGTTAGCAAATTACCACATGGCATTTCACAGCAGAACAAGTCCCCTCCTTCCTGCCTCTTTTTTACACCAGGGGACTTACACGTCACACCTCTGGCATGTAACAGAGTGGCTGTGGAGATTTATTTGTCCTCCTGTCAAACATGGAACTAAACTGGAGCCTAAGGGATTTTATTGTTCTAATCTTTAGTATTATATAGAAACAAGAACAAGGACAAGCTATCTATTCTAAAATAATTTTCAAAAAAATCTGAATTTAAAATGCTAAAACTGGTAAATTTAGCCCCATACTCCTTGATAAAATTAGGAAAATACATAATTTTATTTCACAAATGGTTCAGTAGCCACATCTGGATTAGGTGTCATGATGCTCTGCCTTACATGGATGTGTTTCATTGCTGTTTTAGTGTAGTAATACCAGGCTCAGCAAAGGTCTTGATGAGCTCCTCCATGGCTAACATCCAGGAGACAGCCAGATGACAGTTCTGCAGGAAGACCCATTTGCCACTCTCCAGTGCCTCACGGATCATCTTCTCTGCTATTGGCCCTTGACCTTGACCCAATGAGATGGACTCAACTCTGAGAGACAGGGAGAGATTGAAATACCTCTGTGATCATGTGTAAACAACAGTATATACTGATCATTATACCAAATGCCTCCATGCTCTCTCCATCCAGACATCCTTCATCCTTGTCTTGCTACATGCCACTTGTTCAGGTCGCTGGCCATTGCTGTATATATTCACCTTAATTCTGTCACACTCTCCAACCTAATGTCTCTTATCTGCCTGTCTATCTTATTTTACCTGTCAAGACAACCTCTCTCTTTTGCAAAGCGCTGAAAGGCCCCCATGGGGTCGGATCCTGTGCTGAGAATGAAGATCAGTGGTGTGGAGGGCGACATATCGTTGTAAAGGTTTGCCAGGTCAACTGGAGGGTTTTCTACAAACTGCTTCCCCAGGCTGACAATCACAAACTCTGTTGCTGCAAACACCACCTGGAATAAAGGGACAAAGAGGACAAATAGAAGTGAAACAGCAGTAAGGAGAGAGAGGCACACTGTGTGTATGAGACAGATGAGTAAGTAACAAGACAGCATCAGTGTGTGAAAATCAACTCAGAAAGACATGAACATGAAAAGAAAATTTGACAGATGTTATAACCAAGGGGACTGAGGAAGACTGACATTATGGGGACATAAATAGAAATAAAATGAAATGGGTAAACAAGATGTTTTTAACAGCAGTGGACAGGACATCACTGACTGGAAGGCTTTATTTTCTAAGATCCAGTTGCTGGCATGTCTGGTTTGCGCAACAGAGAGAAGAATGCTTTGGCAGAGTCTTGCTGAGGGCTGCAGACCAGCATAATTTTAAATTAGTGTAATTAGCCAAATCTTTGCTGGGTTTAGAAATAAAAGATCAACTGTCATGGACAATAATTCATCTCATTTTGCTTTCCCTCTGTAAAACCGTAGACCCGAAAAACAAACTCCAAAATCTTAAAAAACATCCCTCTGTATACTTCATCTGGGCTTACCTTCTCTTCCATGAAGCTCTTGATAAGAACTAGTTTTTGAAAGGCCCCCAACTTTTCATTCCAGTAGCCTCTGATCCCCTGCTTCACCTCTTTGGACTCCCCAAGAGGAGGCAATTCTGACACATAGCTTTCCCAGTTTTCTGGATTAATAGATGCTTCAAAACGTCCTAAAGGAAAAGTGACAGTCATTTCATGCTACACATAGGGATTTTGTAAGACCTTTACCCAGCAGTGTATGTACAGATTTGTATACTATTTTGTAGATAAATTGTAGAAAAATGGTTTGAATATCCAAGCCCGACAGTGAAAAATTAACATTCAGCAAAAACACGATGCACTAAAAATACTGATTCTTGCTGGAGCCAGGTTAATAACACTAGCTCCGGGTTACCTAGCTTGATGTGGATATGGGTTCGGGTGATTTCCCCGCAGATGTCCTTGAAGCAGGGCAGTCTGTCCTCCAGCTCACAACATGTCTGCCAGTAAAAATCACTTAACCATGGCACATCTGGACGCTCTGCATAGTCCTGGAAGAAGGAGAAATTGTAAAAGAGATGATCACAACAGTAAAGGAAGGTGATGGGAAAAAGATGGAGGATGGACCTTGAGAAGAGAGGCAGTAAAGAAGAATTAAAGAATATCAATAAAACTGTGAAGAGGGGACGATTCATAACATTGGAGGTATTTAGACATACAACAGATAAGAGAAAATTCAAAATTAGCAAGAGAAGCATAGATGATGGATGTACTCAAGCTTTGATACAAAAGACAGGAGACAGAAGTGCAGAGGTGAAGGATGGGGAAGGAAGGACAGCATTAGCATGAGGATCACGGCAGCTGACAGGCAGCACCCTCAGCCTAACTAATGCCATATAAATGAGAGCCAAATGGTGGGTGAACACAGGCATAAACCCCTGGGTGGCACTGACTGATCTCAAAACTGCCTGAACTCATCAATAAAACCAGAGCTGAATCTCAAGAGTCCTTTTATTCATCGCTCTGTACTACCTTTCAGCCTCTTTATTGCCCAAACCAATGGTGCCTCAGCTGTACACCCTCCTGCCCCACTGGGGTTTGACAGGGAAGATAACAATTACAGAGAAATATATAGAGGAGGCTATTATTCAAAGAATACCATTGAAATGCAAGAAAGTTGGACTATTCTGAGGTCAAGTGGATTCTCAGTGTGGATGACCTCATTTAGCCTCTCTGGCCTTATTTTGACTTGAGCTTCTAAGGCTTTTGCTCAAGGCCTATTAGCATGCTACATACAGGTTGTATGGACAGCTGAGAAGCAGAGATACTCTCCTTTTCTTATCTCTCTTCCACAGAAATATTTATTTTGTCAACCTCTCTACAGACATACTTTCTCATATGTTCTTTTGTCTCTCACTCTGCGTTTCCATCAGTCTCAGTAGATCCTGAGCAATAAGCTGGCCAAGAGAGAGACAGCCTGACTGCTACTTTTGTGACTGTTTTTTTCTATCAACTCAATCCAAACATAAGAGGAGGGGAGAATGAAGATAATGCCTACAGGCCAACCTAGGGGGATTTTCGACGGGGGATATAAAATGGCACCTTGTTTATCTGCAGTTAAGAGGATCGTGCCAACAAACTGTAACAAATTTCTCTATTTTCATCTAATTATGAGAATACCAGGAAGCCAAAAAAGCTGAAAAATAATCTCTTTTTTCAGCTAGAACTCATGACAGTTAAAAATAGGCTGTTATCTCTCCATTCCTGCAGGCAATTAAGTCTCATACCTTAGGATTCGTTCTGGCTTCAGTGGTCCAATCACCTCACTGACAGTTGACCATTCTGGTACATTCGAACTCTGAATAGCTGAACTGATGTAGCTTTTCTCAATGACTGAGCAGTCTGTTGCATCAGCTACTCTATATTTAAGTTAGCTTAATAAAACTTATCAGTAAAAACTGATGTCACAATACAAGTTAGCTGGAGCACAACTCTAAGATTAACTTTAAATTTAGCAGATTTAAAGGACCTTTGTGTAGGATTTAGTAGCATCTAGTGGTGAGGTTGCAGACTGCAACCTACCAAATACTGCTAACCTCACCCTCCCCCTCCAAGCACAGAGGAGAAATTACTCCCTCTCTAAAGACAGTGTTAAAGTGATACTCCACTTTCCAGGATTAACCCACGTAGTATATACTCACCACCCTGTTGATGTGATGGTAGATGAAAATCTTCAATTTCCAAAACAATCCTGGAGTTTTAGGAGGAACATGATAGCAGCTTCATCCAGTACAATGGCAGTGAATGGTGACCATCGATAAAACGTTAAAAATAGCACACTAAACAAGCACAAAAATTCTCCATCCTGCTTGTGTGGTGTAATCCAAGTGTCCGCTAGCCGCGACATCGAAAATTAGCTGCAAAAGATGCAATTTACGCCATGCTTTTAGCCGAAATATCAGCCTTAGTCTCTCAATCCTGAGGTGCATTCACGTGAATGAGTATGCACGCGTGAGCCGGTTACATGAGAACAAAGTTTATATCTGTGGATGTTTAGCTCATTTGGTAAAGCACAGGATTCCAGAGCATTGCTTTTATATGGCTCCGGGTTCGATTCCCAGCTCGGACATTTTGCTGCGTCTTATCCCCTCTCTCTCTGACCTGTTTCTTGTCTACTCTTTGGCTGTCCTGTCAACTAAAGCAAAAATGCCCCCAAAAATAACTTTAAATATGCTTTGATTTTGAAGTTATTTTGGGGGCATTTTTGCTTTAGTCCGAGGTGGGAATCGAACCCGGAGCCACATAAAAGCAATACTCTGGAACCCTGTGCTTTACCAAATGAGCTAAACATCCACGGATATAAACTTTGTTCTCATGTAACCGGCTTACGCGTGCATACTCGTTCACGTGAACGCGCCTCAGGATTGAGAGACTAAGGCTGATATTTCGGCTAAAAACATGGGGTAAATTGCATCTTTTGCGGCTAATTTTCGATGTTGCGGCTAGCGGACACTTGGATTACACCACACAAGCAGGATGGAGAATTTTTGTGCTTGTTTAGTGTGCTATTTTTAACGTTTTATCGATGGTCACCATTCACTGCCATTGTACTGGATGAGGCTGCTATCGTGTTCCTCCTAAAACTCCAGGATTGTTTTGGAAATTGAAGATTTTCATCTACCATCACATCGACAGGGTGGTGAGTACTACGTGGGTTAATCCTGGAAAGTGGAGTATCACTTTAAGTTCATCCATTCTGGGCTACTGTAGAGGCATAGTAGTCCATGTTTTTGCAAACTGTTGTTTTGTCATGAGTACTTTCACACATAGGAAGCAAATATTACACAGTGAAAAAGTGAAGTAACATTTTTTGGGAACAATTACAGCGCTTTCACACAATGTATAAAAGGCTTCCACCAATCACATTTGGCAGAGGGGATGTCACGTCACGACTCCTAATGACAAAAGCTGATTGTTGTTTTTCCTGACAGTGCCTGTCTTGTTTGATTTGTGGTAAGTGTGTTTAGATTTATTTTTTATTTTTTATTTTAATGTGATAATATATCTAGGTATCGCAAAAAATCACTGCCGGTATGAATAGTTTTGATACAAACCATTTGCAGGTAAGTATTTTGCCTTTTCATGTCATTTATTCATCACATCCCTTGTGTGTAAAGACCTTTAGGGTGTTAACTTAGACTAATTATTTTTGCAGCAATGGAGATTTTTGTTGATGTTTATTTTGTTTATGACCAGATTTATTATGATAGAACACAGTGTGCTCTCTTTTTTCCAATTAAACTGTAAATTGTTGTTCTTTTACTTTGTGTGACTGGTTAGTGTGTCTTTTTCTCCTACATTATCTGTATGATGCACTAAGTGAAATGTCACTCTCTGCAACAATGTTTTGAATACAGTCGACTTAGTTAAGTTATAGTGCAAGTAGAGTTGGTGCAACTGGAAAGAACTGAATGGAACTAACTGGCTACATTGTGCACATTTCATTTTATATAATTTTCAAAAATGCATGAGCAAAAATTTGATTCCAGCCATCCCATACCCCACCATTAAATAGATTTTAATCACACACCAGCAATGTATCAGAATGAATTTTCATTTCGTACTTGACGTCCCACCTCACCTTTTCCAGGGAGGCAGATCCTCTAAGGAAGTGCTGCCACTCAACATCGGAGATTTCACCCCGCTGCCTCATGACCTCAATGCACAACATGAAGCTGTATATAAGCTTGTGCTGCTCGAAGAGTCCACGGGACACATTGATGTAGGAATTGAGCAGGATCTGGTCCAACAGGATCTGGAGGCGCTCCTCTAACACGCTGCTTTTCTCGGACGTCTCAATGGTGGAGTTAAAGAGCTGAGGGTGGAGAATGAAATGAAAAGAAATAATGGGACAGAAAGATGGCTTGAAGTCTTTACATACAACATACTGAGTTCCTAACAAAGCCAGTTTAAGTTTTGACTGTGGCTTGTAAAATGAAGCCTGGTTACTCACCTGTTTGAAGTACTTAAGGGAGAACTGGTACATTGGATCGATCTCTGAGAGACTGGCAATGACAAAGTACAAGACTGAGCCTCGGGTGGCCACGGGTCGGTAACGCTCTCTTGCAGAGTTGATCATCAGCTCGGTGGCCTCTGCCTCCTCCAGGCGATGCTTTATGGCCTCTGATGTCACCTGAGGAATGGTGTTAAGAGAGACGATAAAGCAAAATAGAAAGAGAAGAACAGCAACAAAACAAGAACAAGAGAGATGAGGTAGAGGAAGTCAAGGAAACAAAAGGAAAAGGAAGAATAAAAAGGAAATTCCAAACACAAACGGAAATGATATGTATAGAAAATGACAGGTTATGACAAATCCATCATCTTAACTTCACAGAACAAAACAGAACATCCATTTACCTTTGACTCCTGAAGAGTCTTAACTAGTTCTTCATTGTCAAGTATATTCCCTTTAGAATTGAAGAGAAGCTTCAGGATGCGGTCTTCGATATCTTTTAGCTGGTTGCGGTCAGCGTTGATGCGCACAATCAGCTCATTCCTCTGCTCCTCAAGATGGGGACTCTCCAGGCGTACCACATCACTGAGGAGAGGAAAATAAATCAAATGCAAATATCACTAGATAAAGAAGGCTAAGATAATGGTGAAGGGTGCAGAGTGAAGAGTGCAAATTGTCATTACTGAGGTACATATAAAGGTGGATAGTGGGTTGTAAATGTGAACCATGTGGTTTGGAGAGGATTCATTCTTATTTTTCATGTGTGTCAATGCAAATATGTACCTAAGCAGTTGGTCTTCCAGTCCAGACTTGGTTACGGTAAAGTTGATAATTGTAACTTTGATACACACCTGAAGGGCAACAGAAACAAGCGCAAAATGAAACTGTTGATGCATTTCCATCACAACTCTTTCAAACAGTCACCATTCTTCATGTACCCTAAATACGTATTCATTTGCAAAACGATTTGTACTGCCATGTCACTTTAAATCTTTTAAAGCATTTGAATGCTGATGTCCAACAAAAATCCTTTTGTAGACAACTGCTGAATGGCTTCATGTTGTCTAAGATACTGCATTCATGCACTTCTGGTTTGAATTAACACCAGGATCAAAGCTTGTATTCACATGGTGTTGCTGCTCTCCTTGGCTGGTGTTGAATAAAAGGCCACAGCACAGTCAGTGAGCTGGCAGGTAACTAGGTCTCTTGACAATGCCTGCAAACTGACCACAGTCGATGACATTACAGGAGGCCAACACCGTGGCAGAAGGGCACAAATGTTCTTTTGTGTTACTGTTTCTCTTATTCGGCAAAACTTGTGTTTTTCACAAGCATATAAATATCTGGTTGCCATAGTTGGAATCCATTTGGGATTTCTTCTCAAAAAAAGCTTGAGGTAACCAGCAGAGTGTGCTGGTGTTTAATCCAAGACTCCATAGTGAACTGGCATTGTCTCTCTGTTGAGACATGCCAGATAAACCTAATCTGAAAATTTAAAGGAGTGTGTGTGTACTGTCCTTACCTCCGGTAAGTAGTGTGGGTTGGCCATCTTGGTGGTCATATAGAACCTGAAGTTTTTGTCATAGTCAATATCTGAGTCTCCGAGACGGATCAATGTCCGTCCACCAGCCACAAAAGTCTGCTTCAGTAGAATGGGCTCCAGAGCTGGATCTAGGGTCTCCTTTAACTATGCAAACACAATACAGGAATGCAGGAACACACACACAAATGGTAATAAACAGGACTTTTCAATAAAAGTCTTATAGTTCAATCAGTGGAAGTAAATGGGAAGTTCACTTGGCCTAAATCCAAATTACTAAATTATACACACAAAAATATGTATCTTTCCACCTCCCCAAAAAACTTCTAGAATAATGTTTTACCAGAAATTCCCCCCTTCATGCTCAAACATTTCAGAATCTGAATCGACTTTCTTGGCCAAGTATGTGAACACAGTTTATCCATTACTCTCAATGTGCATACACAAGAGCCGACCAGACATAAAGCTAAGGACAGGACACTAGAATGTGGAAAAAAAGAGGTGTGTATATAAACAGCGTTACATGTTTAATGTTTTTAGGGTGTTCCTACCTCCTCTAGCAGCACAGGCATGCCCATGCGTATGGCATTCTCTAGCGTACGGAGAAAGCTTGGGTCTGTCAGCTTGATCACCTTCAGACCATGCCTGGACTCCTTGGAGCGGATCCATCGGTTGGCCTGAGAGTGAAAGAAATTTTATTCACATTTTATCCAATGTGTCACATTTTATCCAAAAGATGTATATGCATCTCATATGACATGAATGAATGTTAGCACCTGATGTAATAAAGGGAGACTGTTGCCATTGTAGTGCAGTGGAAAAAGACATAACTATACTGTCTGTCATGGGACTATATATATCTACAGTGAACAATGTGTCTGTTAGGTACAATCGGACATGGAGGCTTTCACAAATAACTTGTCAGAGTTTCCCTCTGTTTGTGTAAAGCAGGAGAGAGCAGCTATAGTCAGAAAAGAACAATAGGGAGTTACAGGGATGGAGGGAAAAAAGGCTAAAACATGACAGGTGAGAAAATTGGACTTGTCAGTGGTCAAGAAGACAGTCAGCTACATGAAGGCATAAAAACTGAAGCTGAGACAAAATTTTCATCCTGTGCATGTTTGTAAGTCTGAATGAGCTGGTTTGTGTCCTTTTTATGTGAGGAAGCTGGGAACTGTGTGTGTGTCCTGGGGCAGTGGCCAGTCTGTGACTTTGTCACTGACCCTGTCTGACAGGAAGTTCTATTTTGAGAGAGTTTTTTTCTGTTCTTCACACTGGTACCACAACCATGTAGTAAAAGTTTTAAATCATGTGAAAGGTGAACATTATACACTTTTTTAAACCCTGTGTGTATACATTTGTCTGTCCCTGATAAGACACTGTGTGAAACATGAGCAGAAACAGAAAGACCTCAAAAGATAAGTTGATTAACTGGTTAATCACAACTATCAACAAATCAATTTATGCCTGAAATACGCTGAATAAATGTTGCCTTGTTTCTGGTTCACCTGGTCCTGTGGGTCAATCATAAGAGGCCAGCGGCGGCCCTCTGTCACCAGGATCCCATTCTCTGTGGAAACAGTGTCACGAGGCAGACCCTCTGTGTTCCACTGGCGGATGACAAATGGGTCACCCAGAATGTTGATCAGGCTGAAGCTAGAGCTGATGGGGATTTTCAGTTCCTGGCACTGTATTATCCACTGGTCAATTAACTGGGGAAAGGGGGCACACACACACACACACACACACACACACATACATGAGTTCATCCATTTTTTTTCTTTGGTTGTTTTGTTTGAAAGATGATTGTTCTAGTTTTTTTTTTCTTTTAAAAACCTCTTGTGTTTTTGCATCCTGCATATTTCATAATGTTTCTTAGCACTAATTTTATAAGTGCTTTTTGGAGTTTTAATAATGTAGATTCAGTTCAGTGCTATCAATTCAGTGTTTCTGCTCTGGGAATTACATCTTAAAGCAGAAAGACACACCACAGCTGGGCTTAATTTTCTTTCAAATGGACACCAGAACATAAAGGGATATAGTGCACTGAATTGCAACAAGGTGTAAGAGTCAATTCTGTATACCAGAGTAGTCCTAAACAGGGCTGACACCTAACAGTCTATTACACTGGTGAGAAGAGTCTTAGTTGACAAAGTTTTCATTTATCCAGGAGTCTCAGAATTAAAAAAGAAAAAAAAAAAGAAAAAAACCTTGACTGAGGCCCGGGGCTAAAGTATCAGGGGATTACTGCAACAAGGACCCTTTCTCTTGCAAAAATGAAGTCTACAGTGCTCTGCTGCTAACTTAACTGTGTTGAGGCTACCATTAGGTATTAAGGACAATGGAGAAACAGTGAGCGTGAAACTGTTGAGAAGCGAGTTTGTAGCGATTTAATTTGTAAGCATACTTCATCCATTGTGTTGATAAGCCTGTCAGTATTTTTTTTTTTGTGAAGTTGAAAATGATTAATTCCCGTTTTGAACAACAACAACAACAACACTTGTGTGAGGTTATACTGTGTCAAGACAAATTAACAAAATGTTCAGTCTCCTTGCTGTTTGTTCTAACATATTCAGAGTCAAGCTGTTAGTATTTAACAGGTGGCTTTTTCCCCCAAAAATATACAGTATGTTTAAATAATTCAATATCATAAGCATGTGACTACTAATGGAATTAAAAACTACTAGTCAACAAGGAACATTTTTAGTTCGGGGCAGACCTTGCCCTAAAAGCATTCACATCATCATCATCACACTAGACCTACCAGCTGTCTGTAGTGGGAAGTGAACGCTCCATAGTAGGCCACACAGGCAGCTGCGATGAAGACATTTCCAACAACATTGATGATCTCTTGCTCAAATAAGGCAACACTTTCTTGCCAGCGTATCTGCTCATCACCAAGAGCAGAAGTTAGCTTCCCCGCCCTGTCCAACCGAGCTTCTGTCAGAGCCATGGTGTTAGCTTTGAGGACAGAGAGGGGTCATAAAGAGAGAAGGAAGGGGGAAGAATATCAGCACTGACAGACTTTTTGTCCCTTTCATTTTTTAAAACTCCCTTCAATACTGAAAGAGATAAAAGACACACAAGTGAGAACTTGCTCCATCTCTAAAGACTTCCAGAGAAATGGGAATGAATAAATATAAAATATCCAGTGGCTGGGGACACGCCTTACCCAAATCTTCCTTCTCATTTACGCTGCTGTCAAACTGGTCCTGTAAGACCTTGATCTGGTTCTCCACCTCCTGAAGCTTTTGCTGCTTCTCACTAAGGGTAGCCATAGTTGCATCCAGCTCTTCCTGCATGTGTTAGAATAGAGGGATAAAGGAGCTAAGGTAAAGACCACTGATGTAAAAATTTTGACAATATTTAGTTAATTTTTATTCTCATTTTGTGCAATAAATGGACAGCAATCCTGATAGGGATTCTCTTGGAATAGAGAATTAATTTGTGCTTTGTAGACGAATGTTCTCAATGTGATAGACTTGACAAAAATCTGCACTATTGAGATTTAAAGCAAGAATGTGTAAAGCACCCATCTGTATGATTAAAACCTCTATGCATACTACACTCTACAGTATGTTACTGACCTGCGCCTGGGCCAGTTTTTCTCTCTTTGGGCCCACTTCTTTGAGGACTCTGGAGTAAAGATTCATGGCTCTGACCCACATGCACATTGATCTACAAGCTTTAGATACCTTCTCCACCTAACAGCAGCAAAACAAAATGGAATTAAGCGTAAGAGTAACAGATACAGAAACATACTGTGCTATGTTCCACAAATTACTGACAATTTGTGCCACCACAAATCTAGATATTTAATTTCAGGACATATGGCCATAATGCCATAACTGAAACTTAAGCAGTTTCTTTGCAGTTTCCCTCCCAGCTCTGGCACATTTAAAACTGTAAAAGTATTTGAACTCCAATTTGACTGCACTCTGTTTACTCTGAGCCCAACTCCAAAGATCTGACTGACACATCAGAGTGTTTGACATGAAATCCAAACAGACCTTCTCAGGTATGAAATCAGGGTTGTTGATGTATTTCTGCAGCTTCAGCAGGATCTGAGGCTTGATATTGTCCTTGTCATAGTCTGTCAGACGCCTGAGGAAATTGGCATCTCCCAGTAATTGCTTGGCACCAGGCCAGTCTGGTCTGTAAGGAGAAGGGGATGTTGGTAAGGAGTTGCAGAAAAAAGGGGGCTTCAGAAAATGCCTAATAACAATTTTTAAATGTTCATGTGTGACTTAATTTATATGGGGACAAAACATATCTGCTAAAAAAATATGTAAGCAGATTTCCAATGAGTCTAGCAGGTTGTTCCACATTTTATTTCATGGTTTTGTTAAATATTCAGTTGATTGGTCAATTTAATATTTTAAGGTCTGTTATTTCTGTATAGCAGACTGTTATATTGAAGTAGATTTCTTTGAAGAACAGACTGTTGTTATGGATGCAGGTCTGAACACAGATTTTGGAGATATACTTGAAGATTTGCAATAAAATTAGGTAAGCAGTCATGTAAGAAGTGGAAAACTTCACAGTGAGCAGGTCATTATTGCAAAATAAAAACCTCTTCAGGGTGATTCAAGACCTGAACCACCCTGTCAGGGTTTATTTTGCAGTAATGACCTTCTCACTGTACATTATCCCTTACTTAGCACATGCTGCATGAGTTAACAAAGGCAATTTGGAACAGCTAATTGCTAGCAATGAATTAAAAATAAAACACTTGCAGTGCAAACTAGTGTAAATCAGGATACTGTAAATAATGCAGGAATTGCACTTTGAAATAATGCAAGGCTTACAAGTCACATTCAACAGAAAAACTCACATCACAACTCATAGCAAGAAGAAACAAAATAGTCTAATCTATAAATAAATATATTTTTCATATTCGTACTCATGTAACTTGTCATAGTAGCAATCAGTTAAAGTTCCAAAGAGTGCTAGTGTACTGGCTTCAAAACACTGGGTGTTAAAAGGTTGAAGCAGAAAGGATATTGGGCAGGATTTAGATTTGGATTTAGTGCAGCAATGCAGTAGATTAATGAGTAATGAAATTTAAAGGTTGACAGAGGGATGAGTCATGAGATGGCAGGGTAATCCCTCTGGATGCTGACTACAAGATATGTGGGATTGAAAAAAACGGCCCAAATCTCATTCATTTGGTAGAGTGATGATTGTGATTATAATAATGATAATTTTTGAAATGACTAAAATTATGTTGATAATAATAATTATGCAGATGATATTGAAAGTGCCACGATGATGAAGGTGGCTACAGCGATGACTGTGATTATTATGATGGATCTTTTTTTTTGGGACACAGACACGGGGTGCTTACATTTTCCTGTTTGGTATTCTTTATTTTTGTAGCGACTTATTCTTGACTGAAATTGGATTGTGTGCACACACCAGTATTTGATTTTCATTTGACAGAATTAGACATTGTTTACAGATGCCCATTTTCCACTAGCATTGAATTAAATTAGTTGTGCTGAACAAATGAAACACATATCATAGAGAGATTAGCTATTAGATTTCACCAAGCTCTTAATGCCTGGTTTGTCCTTCAAAGCCCTATCAAATGGCATCTGCCATCCCTTTTTTCTGAAAAAGACTATTAGGATGTGACATAATTAGTAAAAAGGGAGTCTGTAATATTGGAATACCAGCTGGGGAGAGAAGGGCACTTTTATGTGAAATCAAAATCAAAATCTCTGGGGAAGAATTGTCCATTTTTTAGACTGAGAGAGAAGCACACTGACTTGCAGCTGAGCAGGATGCAGACAGCCTCCATGACGGTCATGACGAGGTCTGGGGGCTTGGTGAACACCTTGATCTCAGAGATGTCAGCCTTGTCAAGAGAATTAAGGGCCTGATTGGCTCCTTCCAGGGCTGGGAGAGCCTCATCCAGGTCCCTCTGGGCATCATCGGCTATGGCCTGGGTGTCTTCAGCTTTGACCTTGGCCAAAGCCTCGTCCTCTGCCACTACTTTACGCACCTGTGGCAAGGATATATTTTTGTAGGATGCATACATATAAACTACCGCAACGAGATAACAGTAGAGTCCTGCAGGGTAACCGTAAATTGTAAAAGCTGGATAATATATACTATAATAGTATAGCCTCTGTGATACAAAACTCTACTTTTTTTCTGGACAAAATGATTAATACGGTAATATCAAGCCTAATCAACTTCCAGGATTTTAGTGTGAAAGCTTACGACATAACCTTTGACCCCACACCCTACCAAACAATGGGACATCACTGTTTGATATGACAGCAATGAAGGCCACTGATGTAAAAATGGATGACATAAAGGCAAAAATAGCCAGTGGAGGATACCAAATTGTGCAAAATACATTGTTGAAGGCCTAGTCGGACGTTTGGGCAGTTTGGTGTGATCAAAGACTGTGAGAATAACGTTGTCAATGACTTTACTGCTTGTAGAAAGTGCCAAAAAGTATTTGCTGCTGACAGCCACAAGCTAAACATGTCATTGCTGAGAAAACACAGCAACAGCTGTAGGAGCACAGGTGCTGCACCAAACAAAAGACACATTTTTAAAATTCTGTGACTCTCTCCTGCTTATCTCTCTCTTTCTTACACACACACACGCACAGACCTCGTCAGCACTCTCCTGGTCTATAGCCAGTTTCTCCATGAGGGCATCAACATCAATGGATTTTTGTTTCAGGACGGGCTCCAGAGCAGACAGGTCCACTTTCATTTTGTCCACAAGCTCATTGGTCTCCAGCAGTTTGGTCAAACCGTTCTTCACGCGATCCCTAGCCTATACATGAATGCCCCCCCACAGAGATATATTATGCAGTTTTCATGCAGACATCAACTACAAAATCTATGACAAAATACATTATAGTGCCACAACCACAAAGAAACTGATCACATAGAAAAATTTGCACAATTACTACTAACCACCACCTAAAGCAGCTAACTGCTACTTCTCCTTCAATGTCAGATGAAGATTGATCCTAAATACCACAACTGACAACTCATCACTCATACTGGTAACTGCTTGTGCACTTCAATGGTTAGACTTACAAGCACGAGCTGATGTCTCTTCTCGTCTAGCATGGAGAGGTAGAGGTTGATGAGTTCCAGGTAGGAGGTAGGTGTAGTGTAGTATCGGCGTCTCAGCTCTGAGTAGAAACGCTCAGCCATGTCAGTGACACTGACATGTATCTCCACACACATGGTTGAAAAGCTCTGCTTCAGCTCCTCGCTGCCAAAGTTGACATTCTGGAAGAAAGCCTGAGAGACAGAGAGCAGTGCCTCACGAGGCCACTGGGCACCAGGGGGTAAAGGGGAAAAGAGGACAGATTGAGATATATAGCTTTTATTTAGGAAGACATAAAAAATGATGAGCTGTAATCATAAAGACATTCAATAGGACATAAATGGAATGATATGAACAGAAAGCCATAAACTACAATCCTGATCAAGAGGGGGTGAAAAGAATGGTGGGTAAAAGAGAGGGCAGTTGTTAAACTAGTTACTACTACTACTGCTAAAAATTATGTCAGAGGGGAGAAGAAATGACATTTTTCACTATAGCTGCCAGGACCAGCAGCATGGCTGTAATGTTAAAAAGACTGAAAGAAGAATGGTGCTGTAGACTGGTTCAAGACAAGGTGAGTACATCCTAACATATAGATAATCCCTATAAAATGTTTGTACTAGTTAGAATGATTGTATTAATATTCAATGGCTTCACATGAAAATAGATAGATAATCATCTAATTTCACAACACCAAACCAAACTGAGTAGTTATATATGACTAGATATGGTCAGAAAAATGAGAGCTATACCTGCACAAACCAGTCAATAGTGCAGCAGTTGACCAGTGAAGGAAACATACGACAGCGGGACCTGAAAGCATCACCCACGGGACTCATACACAGCACAATGTGCAGCTTCTCACGCACACGAGAGATGAAATACTGGAACACCTGAAGGACATACACACACACAAGCATGGCAGATAACATTAAAGTTTTATATTAATGGCTGATATTTTCTTACAGCTTGTTTGGGGGCACATACTGAGAAACACCATGTATGTGTGTTGTTGCTGAAATGTTATGAAAGTTCCTAAACACAGAAATCATGTTCATGGACGAGTTGCTATTAAAGTTTAATTCATGTTATGTGTTGTCACATGCGCTCACTTCCTTCCTCATTCTCTGAAATATCTGACTCAGAAGTCATAATGAGAAAGCCACAGCTAAGAGGAAACAAACCTTTAATGAATTATGGTTTTCTCTGCGTTTGAACATTATTAGAAACATTTGGGATAATTTAAGTGCACAACTCAACAAAACATATATCAGTCTAGTGTTTTTAGACATTCTAATGCAGAAATGTTACATATTATAGCTTTGAGTACGTTCTTTTAGCTACAGACACTAGTTAGTCTTTGTTTTTATTTTCTCTTAGATCTTTACTGCAGCATGTTATACTGATAATCTCTCTATTTTATTTGAATATCTAAAGCATTCGGTGACAAATATCTGGTATTGTTTGAGGACTTTGTATTACGTGTATCATTTTTGCATGGATCAAACAAAGAAGACACGACAGGCTGGCTGTTTCCCCATTTCCGGTCCTTGTGCTAAGCTAAGCTAACTGGCTGCTGGAAGCATCACACTGACAGCAAAAAGAAAGAGTGGAATTGATCATATCATCTAACTCTTGGCAAGAAAGTGAATAAATGTATTTCACGAAATGCTGAACTATTCCATCAGAAGTCTTCTCTTGAGTAAACCTCAATCTTTTTGGGCACCATTGGAATTTATTAGAAAAAGACACCAGCTTTAATTGTTTATACTTCTGCGCACTTCACACAGCTTAATTTTTCCGCAAATCTTCATTTAACATTTTACAGCATCAGGTCACATGAAGAAAACTTGATATTATTTCCTCCCTAAGATGATCAATTTTAAATGCAATTACATAGAAAAGTGAGCCGGTATGACAATAAAGTTCCTTGAATCCTTGAATCCTTGAATCCTAGAAATCAGTTTATATGAGACATGTGAATCTTGAATCTTGTTTGCCAGCACATGTTGTAGATATACACTGTGCTACATTCTTACTGCCGGACTGGTATATGTTTGTGGCACGTGTTTGTGTCTGTGCGTACCTCATCCCTGTTCTCCTCACTGATTCCAGCCTCTTTGGCTTTAGGCCGGGTGGCAGCTAGTACTTGTTCCAGCTCATCTTTCTCAAAGAGGTTGGGCACCTCACCAGAGTTCAACATGTTGTTGATATCCTCTAAAAACTCTTCCACCACAATCTACAACAGGAAAGAGAGAGTGGACACCTGTAAATATACTGTGAAGTCCAAAACGAAAAAAAAAAAACATCTGTAGGCATCCATGTATTTATTAACTTTGTATCAGCCAAATCCTTATATCATACCTGAGTATCTGTGAAGAGGAACACCATATCTTTGCCTTCCACACCTGCCATCTTGTAGAGCCTCCTCAGGTCCTCATGGAAGCTGTCATAGTTATAGCCTCGGCTCAGTTCGATCTCGAAGCAGTGGTACCCACACATGTGGGCTGCCAACCGAGTGAGTGACTGCTTGCCTGTACCTCCCACCCCAACTAACAAGGCATTGCCTCTCTCCTGGCGAATCATGCGGGCAATCCTAGTGGAAAGGGAAAAAATAGTCATCATTTGTAAAGAAAAATTGAGCAAGAGGTGTTTTTAAAGATTGGCTACATGGTTTTAAAGGTCAATACAGGTCTCAGGTACCATGCCATGTGAGCCATGTATTGTTTCAGAGGTCTTAGACCCTGTGGCTCTACCTACTCACTGCTCACTTTTATTGTAAACACATTTGTTTGGAGAGATATGTGTTGATACAACAGAACTCTTGAATGTATATGCAGAGACTTAATTTTCACATGTTTTTTAAAGAGAGGCAGGCTAATTTTCATCTACAGTCTCTGGCAGGCTGATGGCTTATAAATAACACTAAAATGTTTTTGTTAGTGATTATTAAAAACACTGTCCCTGAGAAAGGAATAAATGATAAAGAAACTAAAAATAAAACACATACATACAACGCACATAAGCACAGACAAAGAGTAAAACAGATGCATATTCACATAACTGTGTTTTAACTTCTTTCTTTGTGTGTTTAGTCTCACAGTTTGTACCACTTTCAGCTAAAATCCATTAACCACCAACTAAGAAGTCACCTTACAAAACATCTGGCAATTCAGCAGTGCAAGTTCCCATGTACAAACCTGGAGACATGCTCGATGGCATCCTGGAAGAAAACCAGCTTGGTCTCCTTGGAGAAGGTCATGTTGTAATCATCGAGGTAGTCCTGGAGAACAGCCTGAATCTTATCCATGTCTGTCAGATCCTCATACAGACGGTCTTCTTTCTCCGCACCCACCTACAGGGAGACGTTATGAGGTATTTCAGTGTAATCATATAAAATGTTGATGTTTCTAAACTTAAAAAAACATTTTCAAAACAAACAAGACAAAATCTGACCTTAATGAAGTCCCCAAATATGATAGGCTGAGTCACGAAATATGAAGGTTCCAAGCTGATGCTAAAATATTTGCCTATCAGAAAGAGAGAGTCAAAAAGAGTTGTATTCTTTCAGTGGGAAGGAAGAAAAATACAGTAAGTGGAAAATGACTGGAGTGACACAAACAGTCTGTGAATGTAGAAAAGTGACCGAGTTCTTACTGGCCATCTCACAGACGATAGTGTTGAAATAGGTCTTATCTTGGTTGTTGATAAGTCGGTCGTGGAACACCCGCTGACACTCATGGCAGAAAAGACGGAAGATCTGGTTCTTGTCTCTCACTTGACTTGGCTCACACTGCAGTATACCTGGACAAGAGAGGGAAAGATGTATGGAAAGAAGAATTGTTTTTTCATCCCAACGGCATTTCTGCATAATACATAGGAACAAAATGATGAAAAAAAAAAAAATGAGGCTAAAAAAGGGAGCTCGTAAAAATAGAAAGAATAAAAAACAAAGCTCAACAAAAAGGTAACGCCAATTAAGGACACCTTCTGGGCGGTTGGTTGATATGGTATTGTGTGGACAAATTCTCGATGGATGGACAATCGCTGGTGTTACTTCCAAGAAGAAAACAAAACAAGAAAAGTGCTACTAAATCCATAATTTTCAGAGGGGATGACCATATGCAGATCTTAAGTATTTTATTTTTGAGCGAGAGTCTATTCACTCTCTATTCACTCTATTTACTTAGCTTCAAACTAACTGACACTGTCAAAGTACGAGTACAAATTGGTACATTGGCTGCCAGCTAAGGACAGAACAGCTGAGTAGATAATGAGTAATAATTTTTGATGACAACATGTGTTGCACATTTTATTCTGCCACACTTCTTTCACAACAAGGCACCCAGTAGCAGTTCAAGCTCAAAGATGGATTGATACTGGCTATCTATGACCAGACTTCAAACTTGAAAGCTGTTTAGTGCTTATTTTGTATGTTATCTTGTTGAACTTGGCTTAAGTATGTTGCACAGCTGATGTGGCTATTCCCACAGGTTGGGTTGAAGTTGTACTAATATTGGAATACTGCAGGAAAGTCAAGAGAAAATTTGTGAATGTTAAAACGGGGGCAGGCAGTTTATTTTTGCCATCATTAAGCATTCAATAATAACCTTTTAGCATAATTTATTTCAAGTGGTCTGAGAGAAAACTAGACATGAAAACTAGAGAGGCTATCAGGCTACCAGTAGCTATTAGGCTACTCACTGCACTCTGGCTGTTTTAGTTAATCTAGAGATAACGTGCAGACTTTTTTTCCCCAATGACTAATCGATTGGTTGGATTTTCTTTGGTTGACTACAGCCCTAAGACAAATGCAAACAACCTAAATCAGAGCCATCTAACGGTAACTAGAAAGGCTTCATATGAGGGGAAACAAAACAGAAGAGAACACCATGTTGAGAGAGGCCACATCATGCCAGTGATGCCAAAGAGAATGGGAAGAGTGGGTGTCAGTTTATTACCCCTCGCCAACAGAACGTTTAGCTGAAGGGAACTGTATGTTTGAGTAATGCACTCTAGCTATGTTGAGCAAGTAGTGGTTAGAAAGCAGTTGCAGAAGTCACTTAAGCTCATCTTCGTGCTGTAATGATGCCTGCTGGGTAAAGCAAGAAAGGGGAGGGAGAAAGGGAAGGAGGCAGAAGGGGTGACGGTGCAGACGATTTGGGAGCATGAGACTTAGACAGAGCTTATAAAAGTTGGTAATGTGGCTTGAAGAGATGTATCATAGCTGTGCCCCATGCTGTGGTGGTGCTAAGATTTAGACACACTCTCTCTATCTGTCAGACTCTTTCAGTTTAGTTTGTGCTGCTGAGGAAAAGAGAAGGCGTACATGCTGCTTGCCTGAGGGACGGATGTGTGTCCATTAAAATGCAATCACTGGACTGACTGGAAAGTGTCACCCAAAAACTCACCGATTAGGGTCAAAATCCATGGGTTTCCAAAGATGCTGATCTGAAAGTGTGTGCTTACGTCTTACCTTGGACACACTTGGAGAGGTCCCGGAGATTGAAGACATAGTGGGACTTAGCTGGAGTGGGCAGCAAATCTACACTCAAACGGCTATAAATCTCCACAGATGCATCCACAATCTGATCGGCACAGTCCTTCACTGCCTGGGAAAACTCACTGAGGAAACCGTTCAGGATGGCCTAAAAGAGGGTTGGGAAGGAAAAGATATAATAACAAGAATTAAAGAGGGGACAAAATGCGTTGAAAGCAGATTAATATTGAGGAATGTGATGAAATGAAGAAATGAGACAGAGTGAGCATGAGTCATCTATCCCAGAGAGATGTACATGTGCATTTTGGTCACATAAAAATGTTAATAAACCAACTAAGAACATGAATGTGGGTGTATATACTCTATGTGTGTCTGTGTGTGTCTCCTCACTTTGAAGATCTGTTTGAGGCTGTGTTCAGAGGGTGTGGGAAGACACAGCATGCTGAAGTGGCGTATAAATCGGGGGGTCACTGGATTACGCCCACCACCTGGTGGAGCACACGCTGCTGCAATGGTCATTTCCTGGACGAAAGGAAGAAGGAGGAAGAGCAGGTAATTTTCCTCAATTAATCGTTTAATTTAGTCTATAAAATGTCAGAAAACAATAAAAAAAAAAGCTCAGTAGAGATGAAACAGTATAAAAATTTCATAACACAACTATAGAGATGAAAATACAAAACACAGTCATTAGTATTATCAAGGTACTTTTGAAATGTGCTGAAAATGTTCAAAAAGTATTGATACACACACTGAAATCACTTACCATGTTTTATTGTTTTTTTTATTGACACAAAACAAACTGACTTTGTTGATGCTGGACAGTATTTACCATGAGCTTTTTCAAAGTGTGATAATCAAACACGATTTTAATGATAATTAAAATTTGAAACAGTAATACTAATGGTCAGGAATTTTACTGTGGTTTATCGAAAACTGACGCCAACTAATCTCTAATGCCAAGCACAATTTTCAAGAGCCCAAGTTCACGTCTTTGTAGGGACATAACAATATATCAAATATTGTGATAAAAAAAATCTCAATACTCTACCAGACTGTGACAATATCTATTGTGATATTACATGGTTAATTATTTTATTATTTGTATTCTATTTTATAAATAGCTGTTGTTGCACTGTTTTTGTTTGCAGTTGTACATACGTAATTCAAACATTCTTTGCTAAAGACAATTCATGCCAAATTTTTTAACATGCTTAGGTCTTGGCTGGCTATTTTTATGTTATTTTATTAAAGAAGGAAAGTAGATACAAATGTTAAAAGGAAAAACAAATTTTATACAAACAAAAGTGCTGTTCACATCAGATCTATAACTTAATAAAAGACATTTTTCAAGTCATCATATTTCTTTGTTTTTTTAATAATGTGATAAATCACATCGTGGACTTTTTATCCAGGTATTATCATAACTTGTGTTTTTGGTATTGTTACGTTCTTACATCTTTGTGTTATTTTGTTCAACAATCCAAAACCCAAAAATGTTCAATTCACAATTACATGAAAATGGACAGTGAAAGTGAATGTATTAAAAAGCCATTAGCCATGCTTAAGCCATTAAATGAGAATTAAAATTTTTGTTGACTGATTTTCTCTCAATCTGCTGATCATCTGGTTGACTAGTTGTTTCAGCATTACTAAATATTTATTTCAGTGTCCAGGGTAGAAGGTGGTAGCATCCAGCTGGAGAAGAGGATAAAAGAACTAATAAACTGTATGCACGCAAATACAGTTCCAAATAAAGTTAAAGTTTCGCTTTAGTTTGTCTTTCTTGTTTACCCATTTGAATTTTCTCCCCATTTTAAGACATACATAAAATTCATTTAGACATAAAATGCAATCCAATCTGATCTGTAAGAGATAGGAATATTTATACTGCTCTAAAACCTGACATTCCAGCATCTGGAAAGCTGCAGATAGTTAAGTAACTATATTAGAATTTCTTTAGATTCAAAAAATCCATAAGGGCAATATGTGTTTTATTTGCTCCTGAGGCAAACAAAAATTTAAAAAAAATGTATTGACTGAGAAAGTAATAAGATTCTCTATGTGAGAATGTGGTTAAAGGGATGGAGCATCAGAGGGAGAATTGGTCAGAATGCCTGTGAAGGCAGGTGGGTGTAAAATACAGTCCCTCCACTAGCTGTCTTGTGCTGTACTGATTCTGGCTTTAGTCAATAAGAACATAACATACGTGTTAACCTTTGGATTTTTTTAAACAATCCAGAATGTGATACATGTCCTGACTAAAACTTGTATTTAAAACAGTAATTTAGGGTAAATTAGCTAAATGGAAAAACAAGTACAATGAATAAAATAAGTTGGTTGCTTTAATTGTATTTTAGAATGAAAACCACATACACCTTCCCTAGTAGTATATTATAGTAGTGTTTATATGCTCTTTGCATGTGTATGTCCTTGCACCGTCTGTCTGTCTGTGGTGCAGGGGATTATCACACAAGATCCTGAATGTATTGCTAATGTGCAACTCTAACATCACACATACTCACCCACACACACACACTCAACTACATCATACTGTAAGATATCACATGCAGTCTAAAATGCAATCTGTCTTGTGAGAGTGTGTGTGTGGTTGTGTAAAGCAAGTTAAATGCAGGAAACCTTGTATCAACACAATATAAATATGGGTACACTATATTAACACAATTACAGATGCACACACACACAGAGGCACACAAGATGAATGGGTCTCTCATATAAACGGACAAACTTCATTAAATGTCCAGCTAGAAAACAAATTACGTTGATGCTGACTGTGTAAAAACAAAACTAGCTATATCTACACTTTTTAACTTAATGGCCAATCGAACATTACAAAGGCCCTCTGCCATTTTGGGAAATATGGTTATTCACCATCTTACCCCAGAGTTAAATGAGAACATCAATATCATTTTCATGTCTCTGTGTTTAATACAGCTCCTGGATGGTTTAGCCTAGCTTAGCATAAAGACTGGGAACAGGAGGAACCAGCTAGACAAGTTCAGTCTAAGAAGCCCCACAAAAACTCCAAAACTGTCTTGTTGGTAGGATGTATCTTCTGTGTTTAACATGTGTAGAAATATAAAATCAGAAGTGTGTTTAAAGGGGCACATATATGTATTATAGATTAGCCATGTTCTTCTAAATGCTCTGTACAACAACTGTTCTAACTGAATACTTGTCTGTTTGCAGATTCATAAAGGGGACGACCGCAGGATACTATAACAGCCATCTGCTTAAGTCCATGTGGCCAGATGTAAGATGTATGCTTATACACAATCATTACTGTTAAATGCACCATTACAATGTTGCTCATATTATTTGAAAACATTTATACCTGAATCTCCTTCCAGAAGAACTTGTTTCTGTCATAGAAGCCAGAAAAGTCCTGGAACTGGCGCAGCAGTTCAATGGGGGGCTGAGAGCCGTAACTGTCCAGCTTAGGCATATTGAGGTCATCCACAAAGACTACTAACCTCTTGTTACCAGGAGCACCTACAGGGAGAAGGGGTAAAAGTTTAACAGATGTACAGACAGATGGGAAGAACGGATGATGTGGGTTTATGTAGATGCAGAACAGTGAAGGTTAACTGCATGAACAGCTAGATGAACAGATGAACTATCAGGGACAATACCAGTTTTTACACAGATTTTCTACAGTTCAGTATATGAATGGTTAGGTGGTAATTCAACTGCGACCCAGTACCCAGAATGTTTTTCCTCTTTTTCTCCAGTTTGGACTCAATGATCTCCTGCGTGCGGGCGGAGGAGGTTTGAGCAGAGAAGTTGATGTAGACTGGAAGGTATCCTGCCTTTTCCTGGATACTGTTAAGAAGGCCCCGAGCCACCACTGACTGTAAGTAACAGACAAATGAAAATACTTCAATAACATAAATGCATTTAGTTTTTATTTTACAAGTTTGTCTGTATTACCAACAGTTTTATTAGCATCAAAAGCTTCAGTCCTCCTCTTGAATTTTTTTTGTTAAAGCTATGACAAGACACGAGTTTTTAACTGGTTACGAAACAGTCACAATTTAATACTAATGCTTCTATATGACCTACATAAGTTAATGAGACCATCAGTGAGAAGATTTAGTATTTCTTCATAGTTATTCTTAATGCCTGCCACCTGGTCGGAGTCTCTGTGCAATCTGATAAAAAGAGTATGTGCTTACATTTTACCAAGTTACAGTGAGTAGCACATTAGCCAGTCTGAAAGAAGCAGGGGGAGATTTCTATTTAGATTATTTTATTTTTGACAATATATTTTGATGTTATTATGAAAGAAGCACCACCACTTTTGTCTACAGGGGCCTCCAAAATCAACAAAATATTAAAGTTCCTTGAAATAGATTTAACCCTTTGAGGATCTAATCATTTCACACAATAAAACATCCCTTTAGTTGGAACTCAGCACCAATTCTTTCATTCATTACTGGGGTATTGGGAATTTGCAATGATCTCTACAACCAATGTATTTATTTTTTTTTCAAAACAAGTAACAAAGTACTTTACATACAACTATAAAAAAGGGCAACAGGAACAATTAAGATATTATAATATTATGAATTGAAGATATTACGATAAAACACAATTAAAGATAATAAAATAAACAGTGAAATCAATTTAAGAAACAGTAAAATCAATAAAACCATGTCTATAATAGTGAGTATTTAAAAGTGACCAGAGATGGCCAGGAATGACCTACTAAAGAATGTCAGGTTGCACTTAGGCTTGTAGAAGGTCAGGAGGTTAGCTATATATTCTGGAGCTGACTCTCTATCAGCCTTAGAAGTACTCACTAAATTTTTAAAATCTATTCTGAGATGGACTGGACTGGAGCCAAATAAAATCTCAGCTACACACAATATGTATCTGTGGCCCTCTGTGTCCAACAAATTGAATGGTGGCTGCGGGATTTAAAGTACAGTATGTCACGGTGTTGCTACTGTTTCTACTGTATCCATCCTTACCTTCCCCACTCCAGTGCTGCCAGTAAAGAGTACAGAACGTTGCACTGATAGCAGTTTCTCCATCAGGTAGCTGTAGCAGACAGTGTCTGTGGTGGGAACCAGCATCTCAAAAAAGGGCTGCTCCCTGTTATATTTAAACGAAGGGACTATCTTCTCCCATGGCGTCAGACATTTGTGTTTAAAGTTCATGTACACACTCCACAAGGTAGCATTCTTCGGCAGCTACATGGCACAGATGAATGGACATCAATCAAGAAACATGAAAATGCACACAAAAACTGAGCAAAAATAGAGTAATTTATTTTACAAAAATTCATAAAAGTATCAACATTCAACTGTATGCCATTAGTTATAAAACCCCTTTAGCAATCAGGCATTAAAGGGACAGTTCACTCCAAAATCCAAAAACATTTTTTTCCATGGCATGTAGTGTTATTCATGTAAATTTTTTATCTTTTTTTTTTTTGGTGTGAGTTACAGAGTTTTGGATGTATCTTTAATTTTGGGGTGAGCTGTCCCTTTAAAGAAACTCATTCTACTCTGTTGTTGAGAGCTGTTGCCGATTGTAGTTTCTGTTATGTGGTATCGTGGATGTTTCCCTGTGATATGTGAATTAGGATTTGTCTGCCATATTTGTTTCCCTGAATCCTGCTGTTACTGATCTGTGTATGTGCAGCTTATTCCCTCAAGCTACACAACAGGGAGCCTGCTGCAGTGGCTTCATCTCATGGTAAACACACAAAAATGTACACACAAACAGTCCTCTGATATAAATAATGTTAAAATGAAATTTCAGGTCCTTATGCACAGACAGATGAACAGATGTGGAAGCATGTGGGATGTTCCAGATGATACTCTGCAGCCTTCATAAATCTTTTGCTTAACATGCTCACTCCACCTTCCGGTGAGTGAGTCATATTCCTACCCTACTGTGTTCTGCCTCTGTCAGTAAGACATTCTCTCAATCTGCTGCTACTGCCAGCCAAGACAAACCTCTCAAACAATTATCTTTCTCTTTTCTCTTAGGCTCAAAAACGGAAGAATCCATAACATCAGCCTCCACCTTCCTTCATCTCATATTCTCTGCACCTTGGTCTTTACAAATAAAAATGATTTCCTCCATTCTATAATGGCTGATTCATAATTCTGTAAGGGTGATGAAGTAAAATAATAGTATGCCATAGACTTTTATATAACCTTGGCACAAAGCTCATCCTACCTATCTGATTTAGCTTATGTTCTTTGCAACCCATTGAGGGTATTACTAAAGTGTACAATATAGATGCTCTTTTTTAATGGCTTCATTTCACACAAGTGACTGATATCATAGAAAAGAACCCTCTTTAAGATTAGAAGTGCTTCAGCTAGATACATCCAGTGCCAAGAGTGCTTTGATGTAATATATAATATGAGCTAACCTACAGGCCTTTCACATATTTCATGTCAATAATAGCAACACGTTGGTAAATGGATTTGACCCTCAGTAATACAGATGAGGGATAAAAGTGCCTTGAATGGCAGAGAAAAATTCAACTGCAACACTGGACATGTGAGATATAACTTATTTTTTATGTCAGTGTGTTATGTGGTTACAATGCAGTATAGTATAAAGAAAAAAAACTGTCCTGTCCATCTATCTCTTCACGTATCTGTGATTTTGTACATACCTTTGCATTGTTGTTGTCCTCAAACTGCTCTCGGACAAAGGTGTCAAAAGCATCCCAGTGAGAACTGGTCAGGTTGCCACCTACTGCCCATATGTAGCAAAATATGAAGGTCTGACATAATACACTGTTGAGATGCTTGGAATCCTGATGCCACCACCACAACACACAGACACACAAACATGAGAAAGGAAGAGTCTCACTTAGTACGTAATGTAAAATAATGGTTTAAAATTAAGTATACACATCACACACACACAATTTATGTATTTGTGGAGTCCTATTATCTATAAGGTGTCATGTGTGGCATAAGAAGAGGTTCTACCTTGGCCTTTTGTCATCTCACTTTTCTTATCTTCCCACACTTTTTATTACAGTTGTTGTGTGAAAGTGTCCTCATTTGCACTAACAGACTGCACCACAGACAGAACTGAAACAATTTCAAGTGTCACTTAAAACTTGTGATTGATGTACCGTTCTCAGGTCTGGCCCTCCTTTGCCGAGCAGTAGTGCCTCTAGGAGGGAGCAAAGTGTGGTGACTTTACTGATGTCCACCTGGCGAATTGCCTGGGTACAATGTTTCAACACGAACTGAAGACCCTTCTCCACATACTGCTCAAACAGCTCCAGTAGGTATGTTCGCACTGGTTCTGGGAGCTAAAAACACAACACAGAGCAAAAGAAAAAAGAGGGTCACACAGAGATTGATATAGGCAGAGGGGAGGTTATGAAGTGATCTTTTAGATTTTTATATCCACCTAATCCCTGAAGCAACCTAGTTAGATTGACTTTTTGGAAATAACATTCATTTACTTTGTTACCTAGATTTAGATGAGAAGGTCACTCTCATATGTGTCTGCTAAATTTTACAGTTAAGTTACTTTAGCATAAAAGACACAAAGCAAGGGGGACACATCCTGTCTCTGTGGAAAGGTGAAAAAAATCTGCCTCCTAAGTTCACTTCCAGGCTCCAGACTTAATGCTAAGCTATGCTAACTGTATGGCTGCAGTTTCATATTTAATGGACATGAGGGTGGTATCGATCTTTTCATCTAACTCAGCTTATTTTTCATAATGTTGAAACATTTCTTGAACAAGGAGAGTTTTTTAAGGTCAAAGAAGAAGAGAATTAGAGTAAATGTGGGCAATGCTCTCTCTCTCTCTC
>JAJHUR010091031.1:0-58816 GCA_027495735.1 Lutjanus campechanus
AGCGGACCATGAGCGCGCTAAACTGGGTGAGGAGTGAGAGGAAAACAGCCTGCAGAGTCCGACTTTTTACACTCTTTTCACGCGGTAAAGTGAGGATTTATTTTGACCAAACCAGAATTGGTGGTTGTTGGAAGAGTGGACAGACTAACAAAGACAGTTTTGGTGAGTTTTATATGTTTTTCTGTCGAGTTTGAATTAAGTGTGTTCTCCGAGGAGTTAACGAGCCAATTAAGCTCGTCTTAGTTCGTAAAAGAGTGAAACTTGAATTCAGAAGGTCTGCGGTCGCATTTCTCCATTTAAAATGGGAAATAAGTGTGAGAACATGCAATTTCTAGACACTTTGTGAGTTTACTTTGTCAATTAGACGTAGTGAACGTATGCAGCATGCGTAAAATAATGAATTCGCCGCTTGTGCACATCTCCCAGCTGAGACTGGAGAGGATGGGACGAGGTGGGACGATGACGGACGATGACATCGTCAATCGCCGATAGATGGGCTGACAATGATCGTTTGGAAAATTTGAACATATCGCCCAACTCTAATACCAATACCAGTATTTTAGGCAGCATCTGAGCAATTTTCCAATACTGGTATTAGTATCTGAACAACTCTACAAAACATGGTAGAGTTCAGGAAAGAAAGGATCTGCTTTAGCTAATACCGTTGGTTTAAAATAGGCCTGGATCAGCTCAGGACATCTCTTGACAAAATAAACACACACACAAAAAAAAACACATATGAGGAAAAAAGAGCCAATGCAATTATATGAACAATGAAGTGCACATCTGACATGGGCCACATAATTAATATTAGCCATGGAGACTAAATGACACACCCTGGACTTCATTACCAACACAGCTATGTCATCATGTTGTTAGTTCAAGACCTACTGTACTTTGAGAGTGAAAATTACCTGTTTTCCTTGTGTGTCTTTCACAGCCACCTCATCTGCCTGCTCAGGTTTGCTCTCTGTGGCGAGTTCCTCAAAGAACTGCAGAAAAACATTCACACAACACATCCATATTGTGCAAGAGACACCAAGAGAAAACATCAGCTGTGAAGCATTTATTACTGTCAAAGTAAACAAATGAGCCATTGTATATACTCACACTTTTCTTCCCCTTCTTGTCTTTCTTCCCCTTTTTCACTGTTTTTTCTGTTGGAAAAAAAAGATTTTTAATTTCACAAAAAAGTGACAGGCAGTGCACTCTCAGACATTATTAGGACAGACTATAGGTTCTGGCTCCATATGTGAGGTTTTACCACTAACATCTTTATATTTTGGCACTGTGTATATTTTGATTGATATTTTGTACCATTTCATACTTTTTCTTAACCTGTCTGTACTCCAACACACTGTTTTTATTTTATTTAAGATTTCTTTTTGGGATAGGGAGAGCTGGAGATGTGGCAGGAAGGGGGGTAGAGCGAGAGGGGGGATGACACAGCCGCAGGTGTGAATCGAACTGGCAGCCACTGCAGAGGACTGGCAGCCTCAGTACATGGGGTGCATGCTCTACCAACTGAGCTATAAGGGTGCCCCACCCCCAATACACTATTCTTGACATTAAAGGTTTTAAGGCACCTGTTAGCCCTCCTGTATTCCAGGGATTCTCTTGTATTTGACCTTTCTCACATTCCCCTCCAGTAAATCAAGTAGCAGTATACAGGACATCAACTGCAACATCTAGTGACAAGGAAGTCATCCAATCAAAAGGCACCCGCAAAAAGAAGAAGTGCAAGGATGCAAGAATGGATGAATGTGAGAGGGATGTAGCTGCCAAATAGGCTAAAAGTTTTAAGTATATCACCCAGTGGGAGGAGGTTTACTCATATTTAATCTAGAGTGACATCTGACAAAGTCGTGCTTTTTGTAAAATATGCCACACAGATTTGAGTGCATGACATGGAGGGAAAAGCGATGTGAGCAAACATGACAAATGTCGAGCATAAGTGCACCAAAGTCACTTATTTAATGTAGGAACTCCTTGTTGCATTAATATTGTAAAGTTAGCGCCTGCCTAGTGATGATTTTAGGGTACACTATGTGTACCCATGTCTAAATGTCAGTGGTAGGTGTGGTAGGACACAGGAAAATCCCCAAATCTAAATGGGCAGGTAGACCTATGTATAGGGCTCCAACTAACAATTAATTTCATTATCAATTAATCTGTCAATTATTTTTTTGATTAATAAATTCTGTTTGGTCTATAAAATGTCAGAAAACGAAAGAAAATGTTGTCTTCAAATGTCTTGTTTTGTCCACAACCCAAAGATATCCAGTATACTGACATAAGGGGGTAAAGAAACAAGAAAATATTCACATAAAATCAGATCAAAGATTTTGACTTTTTTTTTCTTAGAAAAATACTCAAACAAACTGATCAAGTATCAAAATAGTTGCCGATCAATTTAAAAATTGATTACTTGTTGTAGCTCTACCTATGTATAAGGTTAGGTACTGACTTTTAGCTTTAGTTAGAGAGCAAATTCAAATTGCTTTACATGACATGACATAACACTTTACATTACCAAAGCAAAACATTTCTGAAAATGTTAAACAAAAGCACTGATCAGTAGATGAAAACAGTGTAGACCTGGACTTTTAAACATAGCTCTCAAGAGGGGCCGGAAAGTAATTGGACAAGTTTAAATACGCTTCAATAAAATCATTATTTTTAATATTTGGTGCACTCTCCATCAACGCCATCACCACAACAAATGAGAGAATATCTTTTTGACAATGAGTTCTAAAACTGTTCAACAATATCTTATTAAACACACTTTACTTTTGCCATTCATTTGTCAGCCATCTGTATAAAGAGCTCAGTGTTCACACAGCAGGGATGTGAACACACTCAAACACCCTGAACCTGAGAGTCAGCACTTTTATCCTCACAGTCATTGTTTCATTTCCACTGCACTTTATCTGCTTTATACAGTTAAAGAGAGTCAAACTTTATATTAAGGTTTGGAGGCCAGATAGAATCTGATTGTTGTGTCAAACTGACACTAGACTGTCACATATGTCAGTGCCTATATGATTATTAAATCACCTTCATGAGTGGACAGTCGCGCCATGATTGACGCTGATCACTGCTCCATTTAGCTGGTTTATCACCTCTAAATAAGTCGAATATCACACCGTTTGGTTAAAGAGAGGCCAAATGACCCAGTGTACATTATCATACTGTTTCAACAAACTTCATTCACAAATATAGCCATTCGTTATGTGTTTCAACAGCATTTATACAGACACTTATTTATCAACTCTTGGTTCACATCTTGATAACACTTTGGACATTTTAGTGGTAACATCAGCTACAAGGATGTTACCACAAGCTGCACGTTATTTATAAAACGTTAACGTTAGCTAGTTTGACAGTTATTAACGTTGAGATTTGACTGGAATGAATGTCCTCACGTGAACTGTCGTAAAACCGAATTAATCATATGAGGCTTAAGATTCAGGAACGAGTTAAAGTCGTTCATGACCAAATATGTTCCGTTGCCAATAAGTAGTTTAGTGTGTAAATGGAAGATTTTCAGTGGAGTTTGACAGAAGTAACACCTCCTCCGTGGTGGTGCTAGATTAAGGTTAACTAACGTTAGCTGCGACGCTACCCGGCTAGCTTCTCCCTAAACATGGACGTTATCGTACCAGCTGCCGGGGCGGCTTCGTCGTCCACCCACTCTGCTTCTTCTTTCGTCTTCTTGGGCATTTTGTTACTTTAATTGTGACTTTCTAGAGATAACGAAGCCAAAACTGTGTCCTTTTCCTAAGCAGTCAGCTTTATGGGCCACACACATGTACTGCGGCCCTGCGACGTGATGATGATGATGCACATGCCCAGTCACCAACAACGTTTCCTTCTTCTTCGTTGAGGTTTAGCGGCATCAGACCTCCTCAGTGTTGTATTACTGCCCTCTGCTGGACTAAGTCATCTCCTACACTGTCCAGTATGTCAGGTTTGACCATAGACTGTAACTTAAGAGGCTGACGCATCATAAGCATACTTTGAATAATTATAGAATAGAATAATTATAATTAGAAGCACTCATAAATATTCATAATGCTTTATAACAATAACCATGACACATTACGAAACATCTTATAATGACTTGTAAGGCGAAGTATTATAATACTTAATTGTAAAACATTAAAACCATTACAATCGTTATTATGATGCACTATAAAATGACCATGCATTACAACATTTTTAGGGGGGAGAAACATTAGTGAAATATTATATATTGTAAGTTTATATATGTACGTATATGTATATGTGTGCGTATGTATAAATAAAATCATCTTCCATCGTTGTTCCAACCGAGAAAATATGGGGGTAAGGGAATGTTATGAAAGTTAAAAATATTCTGCTCCTTTTTTTGGCAGCACCCACTCAAGGATCTCTGCTGGTCCCCAACCCCCAGTTTGAAAACTACTGTATATTCTACAGTATTTACATGTATTGATTTGTATAGTCATTTATTAATTAATTTATTACTCTATTTACTCATTCATATGTTTATTTATATACTATCCATAGTGTAAATTGCTGCAGCAAAATCAATAAATGTAACTAAATTAATTTGAATAAACATAATATATTTAATGTTTCATTTAATTTGTGATTTATTTATTTGTTTATTAGTTTGTTTATGTATTTATTTTACAATAAAGAATAAAGTTACATAATTTTTTATGAATTCATACATTTAGTTTCGACCCTAAAACCTCCATATTGTGACACAGGGAGGTAGTCTCAGTATTTCCAACAGCAGTGAAGGCAGCATTACGACGGACTGCGCGAGGCGTGTTTGGCCGGGCAAGGACACAGTGCAGGGCTGGAATGACATTTGTGTAACTTAGCTAAGTAACGCTAACTAGCTTGTTTACTGGCGTTAAAATACTTGTAACAACTGTACAAACCCTGACCTGGAGAACTACAGCGTCTACACTGACTTCAGCGGCTTTTCGTTTGTGAAAGGTAACATTACAGGGACGTTCGCGAAGCCGGTGGCTAGCTCAATACTAGCTGGTAGCGTTAGCTGGTTCGGTTAGCAAGCTAGCAACTATCATTGGCTGTCAGTGTAGGCAGTCAGCGCGAGCTAACAGCATGACAGATAATGTCAACGTTTAAGGGAAGATATCTGGAGACCTATGACCCGGCTTTTAGGAAACTGTGCATGCAAATGCTACTGAACAGTAACAACTTCAAATGCAACTGTTTCCAATATAACCTGGATGGTGATTACAAAACTAATCATGCGAATGTGAGCAATTGTGGCGATAATATTTCCATGGTGGTACATTTTTAAATATTTCAATACTTTGTCCCCATTCTGTCACCATATAGTGATTCTCGATTCACACTGTTGTCACTCACGGGTGTCTAGAAATGTCTAGAAATCTCTAGTACTAGCTTTTTATCAAAACTATTTACTAATGTAATCTGCTGCACAAAACCACTACATGCCCTTTACAAGTTACCAGTTCGTGTCTTCAAACAACTTTGTCTAAGGAGCTGTTATCAACCTGAAGGTACTCACTGAGACGATTTATAGTAAAGATTACAGTTACTGTTTAACTTCTGCACAGTAAAGTTTGTAAGGATATTGCCCTGTAAAGCTTTCAATTTGTAGACTGTCTGGTTAATTTAGTCTCAGCTGTCTGTCACTATGGAGTCTCTGATTATAAATTTGTGGTGTGCTGCAGGTCATGTGCTCCTGGCAGTCTCTGAAAACCTCAGAGGAAGACCCAAGGCAGGGAAAAGCCATCAGTTCTTTTAACCAGAATTTATTTGTCTGACTTTTTTCCCCCTATATCATTTACAGCATGATACCAACCCCAGTATTCATCTTCCCTCTTTAAAGCTGCACATAATTATTTTATATGAACAGTGGAACAAATGACTGTGTATAATGTGAAAGGTGTTACTCGTAGTGACAAGCCCACAGAGAATTATCTGCAATCAGTCTGCAGTTTGCCTAAGCTCTGCAGAGCTTTTTCGCATCTTTAGCTCATTGTTCCACTGGATTAAATGGCCCACATCAAAGTTACAAGGTTTTCAACCTGCATTTAAAGTGGAAACAAAGAACTTTTCAGCTCTCCCACTTGCATTTCCAAGTGGTATTAATGTTTGTGCTGCTGTTGCAAAGACAACAGCAGTGGATCCCTTTCCATTTCCTCAGAGCCTAGGTCCATGGAGAAATGATTAACATCACTTTGGAAAAAACAAGCATGTCCTCAGAAGAGGTCAAATGAAAGCTATTGTAAGTATGTGCATAGTAATAACACAGGCTAATTTGTTTAACATTAGCATATTGCTTCACACAAACAAGCGACTATAGCAGGGTAGATGTTGGGGTAGGTAATGTTAGCACAAAATTTTAGGAGAAAATGCATGAATATGTTCATTAATTTAGTCTGTAATGGAGGCATCTTTTTCCCAGGAAAAATCATGCTTGGTGGCAGACAGATTACAGTACAGTGAAAGCAGTGTTCATAGGGAACCGATCTCAATTCAGATGGTGTCATTATTCTATACCATTACATTAGAATAAACAATCACTTAAAGATAGATTAAAGCAAAAAAAATTGTCCTATTTTCACTTTAAATAAAACACATGGTGGGGGAATGTTGCTTCAGCTACCAATGAAGCAGTGAAATATGATCCAGGAAAGCCAATTTGAGCCATAGATAGCTCCATGAGTTTGAACGCTAAACAGATGCCATGATGCTGTGCAGTAGTTTATAATTCAATGTGACAAGATTTTGCAACTTTGGAAAGTGATCATTGTGATATTTTTTTGTTATCAAGTAATCTGCTGATTATTTTATCCATTAATCACTCTGTTTCTAAAATGTCAGAAAAGAGTGGAAAAAAAGCCTTTCACAGTTTCCTAGACCCAAAAGTGATCGATTATCATTTAATCAGCAAATGGTTGTGGCTATAGACCCAATGATCGTCAGCATGTATCTGACTGACCAAGACAGAGACTTGCTGGATTATGTTGAATTTCAGCAAAATTTGAACCTCTGCCTGCCAGAGACCTCTGAGGCTCCCACTCAGCACTGCAGCGTTACCATCTAAAATTAATGAATGAGAGCCAGATTTTTTTTGCAGGTGGTAGAGAGCAAATCAGAGTGAAAAGGAGAGTGAATATTGGAAACATGACTCCAAATGAATGATAATGTTGCTCTGTGTCTGTTAAACTGCTGCACTGTTTTTTGGCCACTGAGGGCAGCACAATATAACATCTGACAGACATATTATCATTTTATAAAGTTTCTAATGGAATTTATAAACTCTATATATCAGAATCTGCTGAAAATACAGTATTGGCTAGTCTATAATATAGATGACTAGGTGATAGAAGTGGCAGCACTCACGTTATGTCCTAATGGAGCTTTCACATCACTGCGCAGTAACCATCCAGAATTAATTAATTACCATGATAACCAGGTTTTCATTGTCACACTTTAAAAAACTCACAGCAAATACTCTGCTGTATCAGACAAAGTTAGTTAGTGAAATTATTTCAGTGTGTGTATCAGTACTTTTTTGGACATTTTCAGCAGATTTTAACAATACTGTGGTAATAAAAACAACCGTGACTGGTCACTGTAATTGTGATATGAAATTTTCATACTGTTTCATATGTACTTGGTACAACATGTATACTTGCTTGCAAATCTTTGTATGTAATGTGTAAAAGTTAGGGGGGAAAACATTGCTCCCTTGTGTAAGTAATACTCAAACACCAGCATTATCAGCTCCTCCATGATTGCTTCTCTCTGACCTGCGATGCCTACTATTCCCGCTATACCTGCCAACTATTGGATTGGCCAAAGCCAGGCGGCAACGGGCAGAAGTTGGACGCACTGAACAAAATTTGCACGTGTTCATGTGGGCAACAACCGTTTCTTAATACTGCGGTGGTCGAAACCGCTTCCCCTCTGCCGCCTCCCTCTCATTGAAATGACTGGGGGCAGTGAGTTACAGTTCAGCAGTGTGAAAAGGCCATAAGATATGACATATTATAGCCATTTAAACTCCTGCTTCCATTTACTTCAAAATGTTTGTTGCCATTTCGTTTTTCATGGCACACTTTTTATATTTCTGCTTCTTCTGTAAGGATTGCATCAGCAGTTTTACTAGGCTTAGCAAACCCAGACTTCAGTCACCTTCACACATCAGTAGTTAGCCAGCGATTGTTGAATTAAAGGTGTGACGAAATCAAGATGTTTGTGTAATGGCCCTGTGGCCATAGAACCAAACTCTGCACCATGGTTAACATCAAACTCTGCACTTGATTTGAACATTCTGCTAACCAATATCCTGTTGGAAACTCTTAAGCGTCCCTCTCTCTCTCTGTGCTCTCAGGTTTGTTTAGGTAGAGAGCCTCCTGCTGTAGTTGGGAGTCAGAAGGTCCCTGAGGAGACGGTCAGTGGGTGTTTGCGGTGTCCTCCGTACTCTGGGTGATGGTCAGCTGGTGACTGGGGTTGCCCCGGCCCCTGTGGTGAATGGCTGTGAGCAGAGGGGGCATCGCCTTCTGGGTGGGTTGTGTCCGCAGCCACAGCAGAAGGCAACCCATCAAAAAACAGAGCTGGAGTCTCAGTCAGGTAATCTGCTTCATACTAACTTCCTCTCTTTCATTTCACGTTTGACTTTAAGTTTAGACTGCAAGAGGGTTTTCCCATCATTATTGAATATCTTGAATATCATACTTGGCAAAGGGAGAATGTTCAGAGTTCAAGTTCTCCCAGAACGTCACCAAGTCTTGGTATTACCAAAATAGCTGCCCTTAAGTGACTTTGAAGTGATGCAATGAAACAGAGGAGGTTGGCTTTTTACTTAAATGTTGATATGTTTATATGCGTTTTTTAACAAAACACATTTAAACGTGGAGGGTACAGAGAAAATTACAAATACAACCACATGTGTTAATAGTGGAACCTATGAGAGATTTTTGAGGCTATCAGGATATCAATATTTGAGTGAGAAAAATTATGATAATATATTGGCTGACATTAGTAGAAAATCAGGTCACATGGTTATATTTGGTTGTTTGTGTGTGTGTGATCAAGCTATCTAGTTGGCAGGACATCAGTTTTAATAATGTAGTTCTTATACACAGAACCTAGACATCAGTTCAATATGATTAAATCCACAAAATCATATAAACACAGTGCATCATATGCTTTATATTCCTTATTTTAGAAATTAGCAGAACAATATTTTTGAATTCAATTGAAATGAATAGTTATCATTTTCATGTCTGTATAAAATACAGAGCTGGATCTGGGATGTGATTAGCATAGCTTGGCATAAAGACTGCAGGCAGGGTAAAACATTTGTGTTGAACTTGTTAAGACGCCAACCAACCAACACCTTTAAGGTGGTTTACTTTCATACATTGCATTTTATTTAGATGATTAAAAGATGATCAGAAATGTTAAAACTGCAAGTTGTGATTTTAAGGTGAGTTGAATGTTTGAACTGTCTAGATTGAGGATTTTACTTCCAAAAACACAATGTTTTTTTGTGTTACTGAATTTGATGACATATAGTATATAATTCACACAGCTTTATAGTTGTTTGTGGGGTATTTTTTGATGGAGCTAGGCTGATCATGTCAACGTGACATTTTATCTTCAAATCTGACTCCATAATAGCTAACAATAATATTATTAACAATTAATAATGTTTATTAAAATGTTAATACATGTTAATAATCTTAACAAGTCCTTCTTGCTCCTTCAGGCAGTTGAGTGGCTTTGGATCCGTCAGACACGCCCCCTGAGCAGTGCATCATGGGCTCTGGCACCCCCCAACAGCCTGAGATATCAGAACATTAAGCAGCCGGCATTGTCCCACCCTTTCCACCATGCCAGCCAGCCTCAGAGAGGAGGTTACTATGAGAACGACTGGGAGGAGTCGCTTAGTGTGTGTGTGCTGGTGCGACAGGGTGAGTCAGATGGCCTCCACACCCTGCTGGAGATCTCCCTGTCTGGTCACAAAAAACTAGGAGAGCTCCTCGCTCTGGGGCCTCACAAGTCCTCTGAGTTGTCCTTCCCGCTGACCACGGTGGACGGCAGCAGTGAGGATGACATCAGCATTGACAGCTTCAAGAGAAACAGTGTTGATGGTGTAAAGAGAGAACATGGATGTTTCAGAAGCCTGTTTGAAGCAGAGAGGTGTCCCGCACCATTCATGTATGGCTCTCACTTTTATTGCTTTCATTGCCCGGGCACGGAGCCGCTACCTGGCGGCGGGCTGAAATCTAGACAGGCTATTGGACTTGACAACAAGCGTGTGGAGCTGCCTCTGCTGCCCTCTACCTCTCTGTGTAGCCATGTAGAGCGAGCGGAGGGGGAGAATACTGAAGGAGACAGGGAAAGGGAGGAGCAACTGGCCCTGATGTATGAAAGACTGAGGATAGAGGTAAGAACACTCACTGTGTCTCTGTGAATAGATGTTGCACAGGGCTGTTTACTGCCTTTCATTGCCAAAGAGGTGAGGTGACGACTTCTAAATCCACACATCCTGTAACACAAGTGCTTCAAGTGTTGTCAAGGACTGCTCATTTGATTGACTTGATGACACTTGACACAGCACTCTCTCTGGTCCTCAGAAATACACCCGTCTGGAGTCGACTGAATGAAAGGTGTCATACACATACAGATAGACAAAGATTTCTTCCCTCATAACTAGATGATGCTGCTTCAGCACCACCTGTTGCCCAAATGGCACCAAATTTGTCATGGTCACTTAGACATCATAGCTACACATGTCATTTAAATGTTGCAATAGCACAATGCAAAGTGGTCAGCTGAAGCATAGTCTGACTCGCCGAATGCACACTGCAGGTATAGGTCCTGCCATTGGTCATGGCAAATTAGCACCTTGGACGTTAATGGTACGAACGTAAACAGCTGTTACCTTTCCTTTGCACCGCTGCTGCATCCTGGGTTTAAGGCCACCTAAGATGTTTATGATAAGTTTAAAGTAATACAAACAAGGCAAGGCATTTTTCCTCTATAGCAGAATCTCTCTGTGTGGAGCCAGACTCCAGCCAGATTGTATGAGTCAGTTTAATTATTATGGAGCAGGCACTGACATCAACTCTGCCCTCTGTGTTATAGCACCCTATAAAACTTGATGTGGCATTACACTTATATTGTCCCACTTCCTCTGTAGGACTACTGATTGTGAAGTTACAGACCTTCTAAATAGTGATCGGAGCAAGAGCACAGCAGGCTGCAAACAACTGGGAGGTTCATTCAAATGAGACAGCACAGGAAATTGTTTGAAATTGGATTTTATGCAATGTGCTGAGAATAGATGTGTCAGAACCACATTTTCTGGAACAAAGTCTCTTTGCTACCATTGAAAAAGTTTTTAAAAAATACTTGCAGCTAATGTGCAGCAATGACAGAATCATTCTGAAAATGTACAGTTGTATTTAATAAAACATTTTAAAACCAGTCAATGCATTTAAATAAGAATCAGAAATATTTAATGTTTGAACAATAATGTTCGTAAAGGAGTCTGCATTGATCCACAGTATAAATGAATATGGATGATATTTACAGTCTGTTGTCCACAGCTCTTTTATGCCTTATTAAGCTTCTCCTGTAGTACATTGAAACCATGCAGCCATCATAATGAATGTGATTCATTAATGTGCTATGAATTATTTATAACTGTGTAATCTGCAGCCTTGGGTTTGAAAAGTGCTGTGTCATTACAAACAACCTTCCATCCTGTTTAACCTACACACACCAGACTGGTGGGCTACAACTTGGTCGATATTCTGGACTCTATATTCTCTTATTGGTGTCTGACCAACATGTGTTTCATGTTTCGTGTTTTCATGTTTTTCTTGTAATGCAGTCTAAAATGTTTTTGAGCTGTTGTTGGCACTCAGCTGTTGCTGAGCCATGAGACTATTGACGTGATACATGAATCAAAAGACTGAGATGCTCATGCGTTCGCTTGTAAGTGGACCTTTTTCACGGCAGCCATGTTGACATGAAACAGTTGGGTGAAAACAGGTGTTACCAATGATACTAATTAGTTCCACTCAGTTTTCCAGAGTCTTTCCAGTGAGCCATATGAAAAATGCACAATAGCAGCACCCTGACTCTGTTTAACCTGAGTGGAAGAAAACCTTAATCAGTATCATTGGTAACTCCAGTTCATGTCAAAATGGCTGCTGTGGAAAAAGGTCTGTACAGCTACAGAAGGGAAAAGGCCTCACTTATGTTCATTATGAAGTTCAGGTTTGAGATTTTTGAAGTGTAAAAAGCTTCTCCACACCACTAGACATTTTTCTTTTTATTCACATCCATTTCCATATAAAAGGTCTACATAGCATCATATCACACACATCACAAACTTTAATTTTCTAAAACTTCACCGTTAATAAAATGCAGCAAAATCATGTTTTCCCTAATTGTGCCTCGTACTAAATTTCATTCTTTTGTTGTTTCAAACTTGGCCTCAGAATACAGTACCTGATATTCACCATGAGAGAGTAAAACAACCAAGTGAAAACAACATCAAACCTGCTGCTGTGAGAAGCAGAGACCATGGTGATGCAGGGGGAATTAACAGATAATTAGAATAAGTTCTCTTTCACATCAAACATCTTTTTAAGATGTTAACATGTCTTTGTCAACAAAAAATGATCATTATAAGCTTCATAGAGATTGAATTTACTGTCAGGCTCTTGTGTCAGATTGCTTCAGACTGTAGTTGTAGCACTGAACTGGTAAATCATTGTAAAGCTATACCTCCTTATCAGGGAATGAATTGTCTCCGTTTGCTTTGCAGCTTCCAAGTTTCTTTATGAAGAGCCATGATTACACCATGTACTCTAATGATATGGAATTCATCAACGGCCTCATCAATACCAAGACCAGGTGAATCTGTTTGGGCTAACAGTGACTCATTGTTACAGATAACTCCCTCTCATACTGTGTCAGTTCCTGTGTGACCAGGCTGTTGTTGTGTGTGTTGGTGCAGAGGCCGGGTGGTGTACCAGCTCACTCTCTCCCTGTGGCGCTTCCTGTGTCTGTGTTACTACGCCAAGGCTCAGTTTGAGGTGCTGAAGCTCACTAAGCACATGGAGGATGGGACCATCAAGGCTCGCTGGAGGATCAGGGGCCTTCCCTTCTACTCTCTGCTGCTGCGCTTCTATCGGAAAGACAAGTCTGTTCTATACAGGTAACACACAGTACATCCACACTGGAACTGTTAACTAAGTTTAGTCTGAGTAGGGAATTCAATTTTAATTCACTGTTTTCAAAGCCTTTGCTTTATTAAATATGCAGTCTGTTGTCAAAATGGTTTATAATCTAACTTAATCTATATAATCTAACTTAATCTATATGTCATCTGTTATAGGTCATATGATGCATTCTCTACCTTTTACATTGGACAGGATGGACTCATTCACTGTCATAAAGTTGAAAAGGTGAGCAGCTATCTCTGTTGTTCTTGCTGACATTTACATAGTGGCTATAGTGGAACTTGTGCAATAGAGCAGGGTGTTCCTAAACGTTTTCCAATGCATTTTGCCTGTTTCAGAAAGTTCCAAAAGCTGTTAGATGTAGTCCCAAAATAACACTGTTGGAAAATATGTTTCTGACACCGTTTCCAAACTTAGGGTAGTAAAATGCTATATAAAACTATATTTCCTTCAACTGTGACAGCTATCCTGGAATGATAGCCAGAACATAGCTGACATCTCTTAATGACATTCAAGACTGGGGACAAGAACTCTAATACAGCTGGTGTGAAGAAATGCTACAGCCACCTCACTAATGGTTAAAACTATAAACCAGCACAAAAATGACACTCAGGCCACTTAAAGGAGAACTTTGGTATTTTTCAACCTGGGCCCTATTCCCCCATGTGTATGTGTGTATGTTGATAGGTACAACTCGTTTTAAAATTGGTTCAGTATTGAGGGAGGTGGATGCAGCCGGCAGCCGCGAAACAAGTTATAACGGTAGATATGAGGGCAAATACGTCCCGTAAAAGTTTGTGCATTAAAAATGTTTTTTTTTTCGCCACAGTCCAGCTCAGATCACCAGTGTAATCTCTGTCAACAGCATGCAAAGCGTCTCTCTTACCCTTCACTCTGTGACGACATCTTGCAAGATCTTTGCTTGTTGAAGAATGTCTTCGTTGCAGCAAGTAGGACAGCTGTTTTCTTGAGGTGTGTTTGGTGAAGTGTTTCAGGATTGGATGTCTTCTCTTCTTGGGCTGGCAGTGGTCATCTTGGGAAAAGTGTGCACTGCAGACCCGATGGTCTGCCAGGCGCAGTGTCTGGACAGGAGCGTTAGCATCCAGTTGTAGCACAATTAGCCACAACTTCAGCATGTTGCTGTCCGACAAAGTTCTTGCAATTCGGCGAAGCACAAACACGAACCATTGTTTTCAATAGTTGCTGTAAAACTTTCAGCTGAACTCCGGGACAGCTAACTCCACTCTGACCGGCTCTCAGCATGACTCCTCTGTTTTCTTATGGCAACAAACAAAGATCCCGCGAGATGTTGTGACACACAGCAAGCAGTAAGTGAAGCATACTGTTGACAGTTGATTACACTGGTGATCTGAGCTGGACTGTGGTGAAAAAAAGCACGTTTAATGCACAAACTTTTACGGGACGTATTTGCCCTCATATCTACCGTTATAACTCGTTTTGCGGCTGCCGGCTGCATCCGCCTCCCTCAATACTGATCCAATTTTAAAACGAGTTGTACCTATCAATCACACAAACACATACACATGTGGGAATAGGGCCCAGGTTGAAAAATACCAAAGTTATTCTTTAACAGGACTGGGCCTGAGCTCATCTGAGATGGACTGACACAAAGTGGAAAAGTGTGCTGTGGTCTGATGAGTCCACATTTCAGATTGTTTTCACTAATCATGGACGTCGTGTCCTCCGGGCTAAAGAGGAAAAGGACCATCCAGATTGTTTCCAGCACTAACTTCAAAAGACAGCAGCTGTGATGGTATGGAGGTGTGTTAGTGCCCATGGCATCATGGGTAACTGTCACCTCTGTGAAGGCTCCATTGATGCTGAAAGGTACAAACAGGTTTTGGAGAAACACATGCTGCTATCCAGATGTCATTTTCAGAGACGTCCCTGCTTATTCCAGCGAGACACATTGTGCTCATCCTCCAACAGCTTGTATTCGTAGTAACAGAGTTCAGGTACTAGACTGACCTGCCTGCAGTCCAGACCTGTCTCTCATTGAAAATGTGTGGTGCATTATGAAGCACAAAATACAACAACAGAGACCAAACAGGACTGTTGAGCAGCTGAAGTCGTATATCAAGTAAGAATGAGACAACAATTAATGTATGAGTGTGTATTTACAAAAACAATAAAGTTAATCAGTTTGAACATTAAATGTCCTGAATTGAATATTAGGTCAAAAAGTTTTTGCAAATATTTCATTCTGTTGTTTTTTTATGTTTTAAACAACATCCAAACTTTTTTGGAATAGGGGTTGTAGTACAGAGCCTTGTTTTGATCCATTGCCGTTTGCCCTGTGAAATTACTGCATTACAGTGTTACTACAAACTAAACACTCTGTGTGTCTGTTTGAAAAAAAACTCTTAAAAACCCTCTAATGTTTCAATGGACAGTGCAAGTTTGTAATGAGGTGGTGAGAAGCTTAACATTACAGTCAGCCATTTAATTATTTATGTGATGTACTTTTATAATGAAATAAATCCATTTCATATACCTTTTTAATTCATGTTTTTTTGTGTGTTTTATCAATAGTTTATCAGTGCAGACATGTCTCCTTTGGTTTGGGGCACAAGGAGGCACTAAATTTCTCTTTTGGTTCTTGAGCTGAAAAAGTTTAGACAATCCAACTGGCACTTGTATTAAACATAATTAGGCTTTAGTTGTGTTGTCCTTTAAAACTAACTGAGAGACTGTTCAGTTCTTCAACCCCAGATGTTCTCAGTTCACGTTACTTAAAATCTTTCAAGAACACAAGTTTGGAGCTGAAGCTCTTCATTTTTTTGTGTTTGAATGTAAAATGTCAGCCAGCTGAGCAGCTGGACAGCTGTTTTGTGCATCATGCTGAGGTTTCTGTTGTGTGTGTGTTGCAGATGATGCCGGCTCAGCCCCCCGTCCTGCCCAGAGTAACATCTCTCCTGGCAGGGGCTCTGGTGGCTCTTGGAGTGCAGGAGCACCGACCTGCCCTCAACCTGCTGCCCCTCCTCCTGTCCTCGCTCCGACAGAGCAGAAACTGACCCCAGGACAACCGTTAGAGGAAAACGGCCACTGAAATCAACAGGCTGTCCAAGGTTCATGTGACTCTGAAAAATTTCATTCATTCTCAACATAGGAACACATCAAAATAAAGAGTTTAGCTCTATGTCCTAAAACTCATAATGTTTGCCCTGAATTAAATAAAAGTCAAGACTTTAGACAGAAAAGACTACGTAAAGAGCGGTCCTTTAAAACACCAAGAAACAAATCTTGTCAGACTCAACAATTTAATAAGTGTATCTCCCAAAATGTTGCATTATTCCTGTAAATGCTGAATCTCAGTGTGGCAGTGGTTTCATGTGGATCAGTGACCTTTGTCCTGAGCCTGGTCCCAGGGCGTTTGTTAGCACAGCAAATTGCTTGTAAGATCATCATATCATCATTGTGTTAATGAACAAAAAACATCCAAAAGCCGAATTCTCACATGTACAGTAACAACAGCTGGTTTCTCAGTGTCATGCAGTGCTTTGAGAATCAACCCAAACAGGACTGAACTGTTTACATGAAACCTATCTAGTCTGTGTGAAGTGGAGTGAGAGAGAAGTTTAAAAAGGTTCTGGATTCCCCCTGTCCGACTTTCCTCCATGTAGTCATCCCGGTACACGTAGAACATAGTAGCGCATTTAAATAAAAGAACACACACAGACCTGCTGCTTTCTGTGTCACTTTCTGTGCAAACAATCAGGTCCAACACCATGAATGTCTCTGAGGAGGGAAAGTGTGCACTGTTCTCTCCATCTGATCCTACAGGCACTTTGTTTCCAGCACACTGAGGCCCCTTACATCCTCTCCAACTCCTGTTTATCTGCTCAGTGTAAATCCTGGCAGTTTTGGCCACATCCCTCCCCCACCACATCTCTCACACCTGTAAGCTCTGCCAGCATCACAGGTACCACGTCGGAAGGCTTTTCTCGTCTTCCCAAAGTTTGTCTGTCATTGTTGCATCGTTCTCACAATTATCAAAATTCCTGAGGTTCTTTTGATTGTGTGTGGGAGAATCTCTGGAGGTGAAAATGTGATCTGTATTATGTGCTGTACATCGGAACTAACCGGCAATTCTTTAGAGGGCTAAATTAGAGCCAAATCAGCTTGAATATCCTCTAATCTGAGCCTGGCTTAAGGTGGTGGAAGCCGTGGAGACTGCATGGCTGTATCAGTGTGAGCTTTGATCCGTCTTTTTGTCTGCTTAAAGCAACTAAATCGCTTGCTTTTAAAAAGTCATCGTAAACCATTAGATGTGTATGTTGAGACTATTGACAATGATTTTTTAAATCATAATTTTTATGAGCTGCTGAAGCACCTTCACTGCAAACAGCAGCTAAACACTGCTGGACGTCCATTCATTTCAAAACAGCTCAATAACCAGAGCAACACAAGACTGAACCGTAGTAATCTGTGCTCACATTAATGCTAAACTGTATTAAATGATCAGTAGTTTGGGTATTATAATCATGATGTTGATATTCCTCAAACAACGATAGGAATAAATGTAACAAAGTGCCTGGAGAGGAGCTGCTCTCATAGCTGGTCACTGGTTAGTTCCCTTTAGAAGCAGGTAAAAAATGAGTTGATGTTAAAACTGCAGCACTGCACTGACACACAGACCTGAAACAAGCTCTTTAATAGTTCACTACAAGTGGCTCCATTGTCAATCACTGTATCCTCACTTCTCCGGCATTAGTTTTTGTTAAACGGAACACTTTTTAGTTGAAGTCTGCAGCAGAGTAATCCTAGTTGAGTAACGTGTTAGGAGAAACAGAAAGACCCTGGAGGTTGAAGGATAAAGCTGATGTTATGCTATATTGTTCTGATCAACATATTCTAAATGTGCAGACCAAAGCCAACGTGTTAGTGAGTCTCAGTGCTTTCTGACTTTGATTTCTAATGAACATGAAAACACCTCACAAAAATTCATGGTTTTTATATAGGCTCAGTAATCTCCCAAAACTGCAGCTGGTCACTGAGGAATTAGTGCATTTGTTTGAGGGCTGCACAATTTGGTAAAAAAGTCATAGTGATTGTTTTGCATTATAATTTTCATGTTCATTGAAAAGAAAGATTAAAATTGTGATGATGTGATATTTATTGAGGTCTTTTTTTTAATTGCAATTGTCTTCTGGTTCTGCAATTTGGATATTGCACTTTGCCATATTGCAGTTTTATTGCAATTGTGATTAGCTGTGCAGTTAATTTGTTTGGGACTATTTTCAGTAAAAATGGAGCTCAGTGGCTCAGAGGAATAAATACAGTGATCAGCCACAACATTAAAACCACTGACAGCTGAAGTGAATCACATTGATCTTGTGGTTATGATGGCACCTGTCAGTGGGTGGGATATACAAGGCAGCAAGAGAGCAGTCACTTCTTCAAGTTGATGTGTTAGAAGCAGGAAAACTGTGCAGCATGAGGATCAGAGTGAGTGAGTCAGAGCAGAAACGGGTCTTGTCAGGTGTTCACGGTATGCAGTGGTGACTACCAAAAGTGTCTTGAGGAAGCACAACTGGTGAACCAGCGACAGGGTCATGGATGCTCGTGAGGAGTGAAGGCTAGTCCATCAGGTCTGATCCCACAGAGGAGCTACTGTAGCACAAACTGCTGGCTCTGATAGAAAGATGTCCCACAGTAGCGTTGCAGTTTGCTGTGAATCGACTCTGTCCACCACAGAAAACGCCTACAATAGGCATGGGAGTATCAGAACTGGACCATGGAACAGTGGAAAAAGGTGGCCTGATGTTGACAAGGTGTTGACCCGGCCTTCAGATTCCACAGATCTCAGTCTGATGGAGCATCTGTGGAGTGAACTTGAACAACAAATCTGATCCATGGAGGCCCCACCTCCAGACTTACAGGACTTAACGGGATAGTTCACCCAAAAATGAAAATTTAGTCATTTTCTTGTTTATTTTGTTAGTCCACAAAACACTGCTGGAGTTTCACTGACAAACAATGGAAGTGAATGGTGACCAGTTTTCAAATGTAAAAAACAACTGGAAAAATACATAAAATGCCTCCATACTGCTCGTCTGGTGTAATACAAGTCTCCTAAAGTCCTGACATGCTGTTTGCACACAGTCACACCACACACACCCAGTTCAGACAGTGTACATGTGCACGTGAACGTGGCTCCAAGTTAAGGATCTACAGTTAAGATTCAGGCTAAAACATGGTGTAAATAACTTCTTTTTTTTTTTTGTTAACTTGGCATGTTGGGTCTTTAAGACTTGGATTACACCAGACGAGCAGTATGGAGGTGTTTTGTGTTTTTATTTTCTTGTTTTTATTTTCTTTCTATGTTTGAAAACGTGTCACCATTCACTTCCATTGTTTTGTGATTTTAATGCTGTGGCTGATCGCTGGATATCAGGCTTTAGATACACCAACACACACACACAATAGTTTCACAATTCAATGTTGGCTTACACATGGGGTTTGTGGACAAAAAGAAAAAAATATGGGGTTTTGCCAGACTTGTTCTTTAACTACCCACTGTTCTACCCACAGAATGCTAGAACTACATAGAACATTCACACACTGCTAGCTCACACTATGTAATTTATGTATGAATAGGTTAGACTCTAGTCTTTTCAGTCTTTGTAGCACTCCCCAAAAATAAAACAAAAAATGTTGCACTTCCAAATACAAGTGGTTTGAGCCAGTGGTCACTGTCGCACAACAAAACTTTGGAGTAAATGGGTAAAGAGATGTCTGACATTTCATGAATCTATGAACAATGAAGAAACACGTATATTCAAGTTCCTGTAGCTGTGTCAACACCAGACTATGAATTCATTAATCGTACTGAGCAGCAGCTCAGTAGCTGAAACCACACAGACAAGCTGCTTCATGAAATGCTAAAAAAAAAAAGAAAGAAAATAGCTAATGCATTGTTGTATTGTCAACAGAAAGTTGATGACACCCCGGCTGCTCAGCTCGGTAAAAAACGAGTTCCTCAGCATGAATCTGTGGCTGTAGACTATACTGTGTTAAATACCTCCAGCTGTCCCTGGGAAAAGCCCTGACCTGCACTAAATGTGACTGTTTGTCATGAATGCTTCATGCTAAGGAATCTGTCTGTACAGGAGCAGTTTGTACTGAACGTTTCATTGGGTTGTGAAGTTGTACCTGAATGATGAGCTGTACATGCTCCGGCTGAACGCTGTGACTTCACTGTTGAGTTTCACGCGGCTCTTTAATATTTAGTGCTTCTTCAAAGTGAGCAATAAAGCATGTTGTAACAGTAGCTGTCAGGGAGTGAACGTTCTCTGCTGTGTATTTATCAGTCCCATCTGTAGAAACATGACTCCTCCGGTTCTGTGTTGCTTCATCTCCACGTCCTGCTACAATAACTCTACTGTGTGACTCCTGGTCGTGTGAATAAAATAAACGTATGATTTAACTGATAAAAGTTTGTCTTGTTTATCATTTATGGATGCTGATGGTGTTCAGTCTGTTTTCACTTTGGTACAGAGACTGGCAGGACTGACTTGATGTGCTGTGGCTCCTTATGGTCCCAAAGCGGGGGTCTCCAACCTGGGGCTTTAGAGCCACATGCAGCTTTTGTTAACATTCTAATTTTCATTTATCACTGTTGTAGGTCTAAAGTGATTTTACATTCTCCAACTGTAAAACATATAGTTTATACACCAAATAAAAACAGTTTCAATATTTCGTCAGCAAAAATGAGCATAATGGTATACATCTGCAGCTTGGCGCCTTTTCCTGTAAATTTTGAAGGTGGTTAGCCTCCATAAGTCCTCCATAGTCTCCATAATAAGCTAACGGTGGAGCCAAATACAAAAAAAGAACATATCTGAGGAAAAGAGAGACAGATTTTTTCTGAACTGTGATGTGTTGGTGGCCCCTGCACCTTTCCTCTGCCTCAACTTTCAGGTCTGATTTTCCACTTGTGTACAAGATATATTCAGATCTAATACACACATTTCCCTGGAGTCAATGGTCACATTCATGCTCCCCAGAGGACAAATCATTTCCTTATTTTTGGACACTGCACATATTTTCTCTTGCATAAACAAGACGTCTCACAATCTGACCAGCAGAATACTTAAAATGATGTTGATGATGAGACCAGGGGAGAAATAAGAAGCAACACAAAGTTGAATGAATAATATTCATTCAACTTAATATGATCTGAGGAAATAAACAAACAAGAGTTTGCTGATTCTATCCTGCTGACCTTTATTTCACTAAAATTGAACTTCTGAATCATTTTTTTGTCAGTTATTTTTCGTGATTCATCAAAATTGTAGGATGAGGTGTGCAAACTTTTTTTGGGCTCTGAAAGGAGGGCATGTCAAAAAATGATGGTTTCTAGTTGAGAAGTTTTGCTAATGTCTCACAGGGTTTGTATGGCGGCCATCTTGAACTGATGTCCATACAAATGAAAAAAAAAAAAATGCAGGTTCTGATAACTTCTGAATCAGACATCATACAAAGACAAATGAACCAACTTCTTCATAAAATACTGACACCAGGAATCTAATAGAAAGATCATTAACATGCTATAATCACTCTTTCTTGGTGAAAAATGGTAAAAAAAAGCACATTTTAGGCTCATTGCCCTTTAACATCTGCAAGGTTATTTTATTTGATTCTCAGATTTTCATTCCATGTTCTTTATTGACGTCCATATAGTAAGTTTGAATTGCAGCCCCAAAGCTCCACGGCTGTGGACACTGTCTCATGTTGTGACCACTTAGATTTATCTTTCCGACTGTGGCTGGAAACCACTGTCTTAAAGGGATAGTTCACATTTTGTGTGGTTGTATGAGGTACGTACTGAGAGTCAGTGTAGTCCATACAGTAGATGTCAGCTGTAAGGTTTTGATCATGCTTGAAACCGTCCTGAACGCCACCCTCATTTGCATATTTCAGCCTGAACCTGATTACAGCCCAACATTTTTCTTAACAAGCTTCCCTCTGTGTACCAAACAAGGAGTTTTCAGTGACAGGGACATTGGAGAGAAAAATGAAAATAAATAAATTTATATAATACAGCCCAAACCTGATGTCATCCCTTGAAATATGTGAGAAATAAGGCCCGACCCAAACCTGTTAGGACCGGTTGGGTTCAGCTCAAATCAGTTAGGCAGTTGGCACTTTCAGCACCCATCAGAGGAGTCTGTCTGACAGCAAAGGTAAAACAGTGAAAATATTCTAAATATAGCATACACTGATTTTTTAGGTGTGTAAAACACATTTTGCTGCTGACTCTGTCCACAGCAGGACGTGTGTGTGTCAGCCTCCATCAAGCGCCTCACCTCACTGAACTCTACAAATAAAACAGCAGAGAAACATTGTTGAGTTAATTTATTTCAGTGATGTTAACACGCACAGAGGAACCATTCACAGTTTGACAAACCTCTACTGACAGCAGCTGTGCTTCACACACACACACACACACACACACACGCACACACACACATACATCACCACAGCCTCTTCAACCTGCGTCACATGATTCTAACATCTCAGACAATCACTGAAGCTCCTGTGTAAACACAGTGTCAGTGATAGGAAAGATAATGCCCTAAAATGCAAACAAGAACTAATCATCATCTGCTTCACTGTGATCTCTAAAGACGTGATGCTAAAAAAATTAAAACGTCATGTCAAGGCGAGCTACACTGGTCACCTGACTGACACTGACAAAGCTCTATGACATCACTGTCCATTTACTATGTACAATATGCACTCATTTACAGTTTCACCTTATACACGTATATAATGCAACTACATTTGCAACATAGGATAGAAATGCTCAGTATGACGGATTAACAGGACCACTGTTAGGACACTAAAGTCTGACATGTTGAGGACAAAAACAGAACATTTGGAGACAAGATGTAATCTTTAAATGAGAGTAAAGTCATCATTTCACAAGAAAATGTAAAAATATGAAGAATGTAGTCGTAGTATTTCAAGAAAAGGTCACCCAGGTTCACTGCATGTTTTAACATGTTCCAGTCCACTATGTCCTCACAAATGACGCGTGTTTTGACAGATTCAAGCTTTACTAAGATGGACAATAAATATTTTTCTCATAGTTAGTGCTGTGATGATAATGGAATTTTTAATTTCACACTGTGAAAAATATTGATACCACAGGGAAAAACTGACTCAACACTGAGGGCATAAAACTTAAGATTTTCATTAAAAGATAAATATAACAAGGTATGACACGTAACATGACAACAGATACAGGACATGAGACGAGTAAAAGCACTCATGAGGTGCTGGTTACTTCCTGAACACCCCACAATATGAGTGGATAAAGTAAATGACAATTATGTTATAAAAAAAAGATGACTTTTTCTCTCAGCCTTAAGAAAAATGTTTTCATTAAATAATTAATTAAAGATTAAATACTGGACTGAATGGGTCAAACATGTCAGGCCTGATTTGTGGAGGAACTGAATGAGTGACGCTGTGATGTTTTACTGAACCTCAATGTATTTTTATTTTTTCTCTCCTTCCCATGATCCCTCTGATGTATGCCATTGCTCTTGTGTGCACTTTTTAACTTTCCCAAAATCTACCCTACATCTACTCACATCTTCTAAACATCTGTTGACAGCAGAGGAAATGATATGCTGATGTCTGCATACATGCCTGTAATATAAACTGCTGTTCTATAATAAAGAATTAAACAGGACATAAGACGAGTGATGAGACGACGATGGCGGGACTATGTGGACACTGCAGCAGTGTGTGTGTGTGTGTGTGTGTGTGTGTGTGTGTGAACTTGCTGCCAGAGAGAAAAGGGAACTAGAGTTGATACTGCAAAAAAAAGAGTATTGAAAGCATTTCAAATATTCAGTATCGATATATTCATATTTTTGGCAACACTACTCATGATATTATGACATTATTCTTGAAATATTACAACTTTTTTCTAGTAAAATTCAAGTTCATCTTATTACAACTTTTTTCTGACTTTATTATATTCCAACTTTTTTTCTTGTAATCTAACTTTATTTTCATAGTAAAACTATGTCTTGTAACATTTTTTCTTTGCAACATTTGAACTTTTTCTCAACTGTCGACTGTTTGGTTCCTAACAGTGGTCCTGTTCCACTTTGTGGGTTCTCAGGCTCTGATGCGCAGACTGCTTCATTAGTTCTTAATCCAGATCTTTTGTCCCGTGGTCCAGTCCTCCAGTCCTCTTCTGATCAGCTCTGTTGTCACATTTTGTCCTCTATTTAATGTTTCCTTCACTAAGTGACTTCCTGGTGAGTGGTCCGGTGTCTGACAGCAGAGGGAATGTTTCAGCATGAGGTGACTTGAGTAGCTCACAGTTTGTGAAGCCATGAAGGCTCTACACACAGTCTGCAGGTTGTTTTTCTGTTCTCAACAGCTGATGGGTGTGAAGCTCTGAGGAGGAGGAGGAGGAGGAGGAGGAGGAGGAGTCATTCAGTGAAGTCCTGTCAGGCCATGTTTACAATGGGATGTTTAAACACTACATGAATCAGAGTTCCATGCTGCAGGTCGTGTGTACAGATCCTGTTGTCCTCTGCGGCTCAGGGCCGTGGACAATTAGGAGTCCTCTATAGAAAAAGCTTGGTGTGTGTTGGGGAATCTCTGGGCGTTGTAGTCCGGATCGTCTCTCACTCGCTCTTTGATGTCACTCTTGACCTGACAGAGAGACAGACAGCAGGTTATTTCTTCAGATGCCTTCAAATACAACTGCAGCTGATATCAGAGTACTTGTGGGCTGCAGAGCAGGGATTCAACTTTTAACTGGGGGGGAGTAACAGCATGCAGAGGCAGAATATTTTCACATCACTTGGTGAATTAAAGGTTTATGTCAATCCAGGCAAACCAGCAAACCAGATGGTGATTGTTGGAACAGTGCTTGATGACAAGATCAACAACATATTTCAGATGAGAAACATCTGGCTGTCCTGCTTTTGCCACAGTGCATCACTACCTGTTTGGTGTAGGCTTCCTGCAGCTCCGGCCTCTCCAGCTCCACCTGCAGGCTGTTTGGGGCGGTGACAGGCAGGACTCCTGCAGTACGAGCAGCTCGGTTCACTGCGTCTGACAGGGACAGGTGTGGTCCTTCACACTGTGTCGTCTGAGGATGGAAACACTGTTACTCTCCTCCAGATGATAACTTAAAGGCACAGTTTGACTTTTTACTTGATGTCATCTTAATTCAGATTTTTCTTCTACTATGTTAATGGTTCTGAACCAACATACCAAAGCTAATTCCTTTTATGTGAAAACATACTTTTGATTGATATTTAAGGGCATGAGAGGACAGATATCAGTTCCATCTCAGCGTGTCCAGGACAGAGACAAGGATGCGTTTAGCCTAGCTTAGCACAAAGACTGGAAGCAGGGAAGTCACATGACTTGGACTTGGTGAAGTCAGACTTGAATTTGATGACTTTAGACTTAACTTTACAAAATCAAGAAAAACTTGCAACTTGCATTGGACCAGAGACTTGTAACATAAGCCTTTTGCCTACTTTTAATACTTGCGATCTTCCTCCAAGCACAAAGATAAAAAGGTGTGAATCCATGAATCATTTCATTTCCTGAATCAACTCAACACTAATTCTCCAGATCCACTTTGTTTGAACCGATCAAACAGCACAACCATGAAGAAAACTGTTACATTACTGAGCTCCAGTTGGAAAAAGTGACACCAAAGATAAAAGATTAAAAAACACACAGATCGAAAAACTACAGACGGAGGCGTGACAACTTCCACAACATTTGAAGTTGCATAAAGAATGGTAAGTTGAGGCTAATATTAACATTAGCTTAACAGCAACAAGTAGACTGAAACTCACTGTTACATTATGACTTGTTTAGGACCTGAAACACAAAGTTCAGGACTTCAAACTTGGCACTCAGCTCAGTACTTCAGTACAACTTGTAACTTGCAAAGCAATGACCTGTACTGCATTCGAGACAGCAGAACTCCTAAATTTCAGTGGAACACTGCTCAAGGCTGGAGCTTCTACTTGTGAACTTGTGAAATCTAGGGATGCATGATAACTGTTTTTTCCCACCGATACCGATAACTTCCTGCTTCTCATAACTGATGCCGATACTGATAACCGATAACATTTTTAATAGTTTATATATACACCTGAGGTAAAGAAAGGCAAAGATGTAGTGAGTAAAGATGAATTTAACATTATAACTCTGCCTCTGACTTATCAAAATAATGTAACATACATCACTAGTGTTATAATCACAACAAAAACAAGAAAAGTTATGACTCAAAAAAAACATTTATTATTGCTTCACTCAGCTGCATCACTCAAAAAAGATTCAGTGCAAAAATGAAGTGCATCACTGTCCATACAAAAATAAAAGATTTACAGAATGAAAACTCTGTACGTTGTTATGGATCAGAGTTTGAATGTGGTAGTATACTACTGCTTATACCCGGGAGAAGCTATTCCCCGCATCTATGGGCTTCCCAAGATCCACAAAGAAGGAGTCCCACTCAGACCCATCATCAGTTAGCATTAACTCGGTCATGTACAACATTGCTAAACACCTGGCCACGATTTTGGCCCCTTTGGTGGGAAACACTCCACACCACATCAAGAACTCACAGGATTTTGCCAACAAAATCAGGGAAATAAAACTGGATCCGGAGGAAACCATGGTATCCTATGATGTCACCTCACTGTTCACATGTATTCCCACCACAGAAGCAGTTGCAACGGTAAGGAAACGACTGCTGCAGGACAATAACCTATCCAACAGAACCAACCTCACCACGGACCACATTTGCACCCTGCTGGACCTCTGTTTGACCACCACATATTTCCAGTTCAATGAAGGTTTTTTATAGACAGAAACATGGCTGTGCTATGGGCTCCCCCGTGTCTCCAATAGTGGCCAACCTCTACATGGAAGAAGTGGAGAGCAAAGCGCTGCACTCTTTCTGTGGAACACCTCCAAGCCACTGGTTCAGGTATGTTGATGACACCTGGGTTAAAATCAAGACACAGGAGGTTGAAGCCTTCACGGACCACATCAATGCAGTGGACCCACACATCAAATTCACCCGAGAGGATGTCCAAGACAACAGTCTGGCCTTCTTGGATTGTGCAGTACGCGTTGAAGAGGACAGAAGCCTCAACATCGACGTATACAGGAAACCCACACACACAGACCAATATCTCCTTTTCGACTCACACCACCCACTGGAACACAAACTAGGGGTCATCAGAACCCTTCATCACAGAGCACAGACCATTCCAACCAGTACTGAAGGAAAGTATAAGGAACAGAAACACATCAGGGCATCTCTCAAAACCTGTGGATACCCAAATTGGGCCTTTGTCAAAACCGGCAAAAGAAACAGGTCTGAAAGAGAGGAAAACAACATCAAAAGGAAAAACATTGTTATTCCTTACGTTGCTGGTGTCTCAGAAAAGCTCAGGAGGATTTTTAACAAACATCACATTCCTGTGCATTTCAAGCCAAGCAACACCCTGAGACAAAAGCTTGTACACCCCAAGGACAAAACACCCAGACACAAGCGGGAAAATGTAGTGTATGCTGTTCAGTGTAGTGAGGAGTGCTCAGACCTGTACATTGGGGAGACAAAACAACCGCTGCATAAGCGCATGGCTCAACACAGGAGAGCCACCTCCTCAGGTCAGGACTCAGCAGTCCATCTACACTTGAAGGATAAAGGACACTCTTTTGAAGACCACAATGTCCGGATTTTGGCCAGGGAAGACAGATGGTTTGAGAGAGAAAAGAAAAGAAGCCATTTTTGTTAACCTGGAGAGGCCATCTCTCAACAGAGGAGGTGGTCTAAGACATAATTTATCTGCCACATACAATGCAGTTTTAAAATCACTCCCCAGACAGTTTGATACCCACCTGAAATCATGTGACTCCAACAAGTCACATGGTGGCAGGGCCCTTAATGACCCTCATTCACACCTCCCCCCCAGGTGAAACTCAAGGTCCACACAATGGAAGGGGGGCAATTGAGACACATGCCCCCTCTAGGTGTTAACGACCACACAGTGGTTTAATACCTGAACTCCCAAACCAGTCAGTCAGAACTGAAGAAGCCTCTTGGATGAGAGGCAAAACGTCTTCAAGAACTCTATCAAGTCCAGTTGCCTACAACAAACCTTGCTACGGGCATCAATATGACGTTATGCACGTGACAACAGCAGACACCAGCAACACAGGGCAAACAAACAGACTTAAAATAAAGTGTGTAGTTGCACCTGTTACCCACACACATCGTTTTTCCTCCTCTGTGTTGTCCATGCGAGGACGGTGCACTTCTGAGGGCTCACTTGTGTGTACAGTTGCCAAAGAAATTTGTCGTGTCAATCATATTTTTGTTATTTTTAGCGTTGGGCACCTGGAACACTGTGAGGTCAGAAGTTGAACATTTAAACTAGGGAATTCTGACCTCAGACACAGCACTGGTCCCACCTCTGGCTGGTTGTCTCCTACAGACCCTACAGTGTTATGTGAGACTAAAGGCTGATGAAGTTGCCTGCTCACCTTCCTCCTCTTGGCGGGCATCCCATGCAGGTAGGCGTCAGACAGCGGCGGCTGGGCTTTGATCTTCCTCTGAGACAGCATGTCATGTCTGATGATGGGAACCCATTCCTGCCCAAGACATTATTATTCAGTCACCATCCACATAAAAGATTCTCAAATATGCAACTGATTTATAATGTAGACATGTTTATCTGTAGAGTGCTGTTCATTCACGTCTTTATGAAGAAATGAGAATTTAAGGCAATGGGGAAAAAAGACACAAGGCTTCTGTTTGTTCAGTCTGTATCCTGCAATCAGAACTCCCTGTATTTTTTAGAAACTGGAAACCAGTTAAACAAATGTCAAATACAAAGTATAAATCTGTGTTCCAAAATTGTTTTTCCCCTTCTTGACGTGTTAAGCAGAGAAATAAAACAGCACCTTTGTTCTAATCCCCATCCATCCCAAAATCTCAGAAAGAGACAAAGAAAAAACATACTTGATGATTACAGGTCTTATATTAACAGGTCTCGTCAGGTCAGACCGACAGCTTAGTTTCAGTTCTGAGCTTTGTGAATGGAGAAGCCATTAACACTGGATTTGAATGTGATGGCAGGAGAAGCTCATTCCTTACAGGCGGAACAGCTGCGGCCCATTGCTCCACCTCAGGGGCCGCCTCCTCCCGTCTCGTTGGTGCCCCGGCAGGACACTGATTGTCCCCTGATGAGCCGGTGTTCTCTCCAGGAGACGCTCCTCTTTCTCCGCGGTCTCCCGATGAAGCCATGGCCTCCTCTGCTGTGGTGGCTGCAGCTGGAGACAAACTCTCCTCCATCTGACAGAAGGGTGGAGTGACGATCACATCATTCACATCACACTGATTATTAACATCTGTACTGCAGAGGACAAACATGGGGGTTGTGACTGTGCTGGCTGTCCTCAGAGCTGAAGGGGAAAGGTCATCACAGATACGGTGCTGGGCAGCATGTGATCATCTAAATGAAGGCTTCCTTCACCTTTTCTAACCTCAAATTCAAGAACTATTCAAGTGTATTCAAGGTGCATTTTCAAGCTTTTCCAGCACCTCACAGCTGTGGTAAATTATATATTTATATACATAAACTCAAGCCTATATCAGACTCATTTCATTTATTCATCTAAAAAGTAAACAATTCAGTCAGCAGTTTCAAGCACTTTATCCAAAATCCAACCACTTTTCAAACCTTGAAAAATGGTTGGCTGAAAAATGGCTGTAAATGTTTTTTCTGTGTGTGTGTTCATGATTATTAACCAACACACACGATGGTGTCTGAACAATGGTGTGTTCACACCCAGTACAATAACCGATGTTATTTTTGTATTGGGTGTGGCGTGGCGGGACAGCCTCTCTGGTGTGGTGTGTTCAGTTTTTCAGGGATTTTCAGTGAGTTTCATCAATAATAAGCTGTTAACATCAGCAGCATTGTTTTGGCCGACATGATCCTTATTACAAACTGTATCATCGTGTTGCTGTTTGCCGCACCTCAAGCAAAGGTGTCACACAACAACTCATCGCCAGGAACGGAGGCATATTGGGGAATTTTAAAAAAGCCAAAACAAATGCTGTGGGACAGTAAGCTTTGGTCACTGCCATCTACACAAACATCTGAAATTGCCGTCCTACCATTAGCTTCAAAAATGGAACAAAGACATGTAAGGGAAGCCACAAAAAACTACCACAGGACTGTCACTGAGTCTGTTCACTCTTGTCTGGAACTGTGAGGTGTCTGTACCATCACCGTGGACAGTAAGAGTAAACGTGGAGGCAGTTGCCTGTGATCAGTGCAACCAACTTCAATGTGGAAGTGTGAACAGAAAGATTTATGAACTGGCTGTCAGGAATCATTTTCCCAGGGAAATGTGTCCTCCTGATGTCAAACTGTGCCTTGACCATTTAAATAAGAGCGGGCTAAATTTCATCCATCTGAACGCAACAAGCCTGTTGCCAAAAATAGAGGAAATAAAGCAACTGACAGCCAGATTAAAGGCCGCTGTGATCCCAGCACACAATGACTAGTTGAAAAATTCTGCACATGGGATTTTGCTTATGAAAACACCAGACAGATCCTTTAAGAAGTGCCTTCACTGACAGATGGAACTATAAAGAACAATGACAAAGAACAAGACTCACCTCCACAGTCAGACTCTCTGATGGTGGCTCCGCCTCAGCCTCTGTCCTCTGGTTCAACTGGCCCTGAAATCACAGTTTGACTGTGTTCACCTGAGTCTGGGCCCAGATATTCAAACCTTGAGTTTAAACTTAGTTGAGCACAGTGTTTGGGCAGAGCACTGCTGAAAAGATGCTATTTTGTTATCTGTGTATTTATCTGAATTCTTTTGATCCATTTTAGAACCTCATTTTCAAATGACGTCTTTAATATTACAGTCAACATATGGACCTGATCCTGTTTGTGTCACTCATATAGAACATCATCTGCACTGTGTGTTAACAGGCAGCTGGATGTTCATTAAATCCACTCAGTGTGTGTGTGTGCAGTGTGTCCAGCTGCAGCAGCTGAGGTTAGCTCTGCTCACTGATTACTCTGTGTATTACCTGCATATAGATGACATAGTTAATTACCAGTGTATAGACGACATAGTTTCTTACCTGTGTATAGATGACGTAGTGCTGGATTTGGTCCTCAGTAACTGGGTTGTGTTCCAGAATAACATGCAGCCTCATAGACATCATACTGGTGAGCCAGTTGACGAGACTGGGATTCACTTCTGCAGACATCCTCCTCTACACACACACACACACACACAGACAGAGACATGCAGTAACTTGTATCACATGAGTAAAGCATCCTGCTGTGGTTAGAAGTGATGGATACTAACAATGCGGTGGTTGATGACTGCAGTCAGAGCTCTCTGCTCTCCTCCCAGACAGTACAGGTTCAGTGCCAGACACTCAAACAGGCCCTGAGTGCACAGCAACAGCAGCCGGGGGCCAAACGTGTGATCTGCACCAAGAAAAGACAGAAAATCAGTGTGGTCTAACAGAACACAGCAGCACTGTGGCTACACATGTTCTCATGCCTACAGAATCCTCCTCTGAACACAACAAACAATAAAAAAGACGACAACAGTTTACTGTGGTGATGAGCGTCTGAGTCAACTTACTGTTGCAGTGCAGGATGTGAGAGGCCATCTGCGTGAACTGCTGTCTGAGGAAAGACAGATTGGTCTGGACGATGTCTACTCCCTCTCGCACCGTCACTGTGGCCTGCAAACAACACACAATCATTATGTCCATCAACACCCAGCACAGCGCATTAGAAGGACTGTAGCAGTATAGTATGTGTGACAGAGGTTGTCCTTACAAAGCTCTCAGCTATGTACTCCTCCAGCCCGTTGATGAGCTCCTCAGCCGCCGTCTGCACAGAGGACACAGTTGGATAATTAGATCTTAGTGTTTTGAAGGCTGTCACATGCACACCCTGAGTGAGTGCTCAGTCCTACGTCATTCTTCTTGCCCTGCTTTCAATGACATCAAGCTCGCTCTGGCCCGCACTCTCTCACATTCTCACAACATTTTGGCTGGCTGCCTGATTCACATGCCATGACAAACACTCGAAAAACTCACTAAAATTGTGAATGTCATATTTTAAAACACAATATGCAATATTTTTTCCATACTCTCTTTTGTTGTTTTCCAATCTTATCCAGACCTCTAAATTAGTCAAATTAAATTCCAAACCTTTCCATACAGTGTAGGAACCATGTGTTTTGTGAATAAGTGAGCTGAAGAGTGCCACAAATAATTGTATCAGTTAATAAATATCCACACTGATAGAGCTGCTGAGGGTTAACTAAAATGAATCAAGTTTCAGTTCACATCACCATCTGTCCAAACTCATATATTATATAGTGAAGAGAAGTTCACTGTGAAGAAATGTATCAATTCTGATTATTATGAAGATATTTATAATAACATATTATTGTAGTCATATTATTAAGATATTATGTGTATTTTTTGGCAAAATGGAAGTTATCACTGTTTGTGATTCCACTGAATAATTTTTAGTGAGAAACATTCGGTCTTCTCGTAGAGAAATTTTTACAGAGGAGGACAGAGGACTGATACATTATGATGTCACAGTGAAGTTGACCTTTGACCTTTTGGATATAAAATGTTATCACCTCATCATTTTATCCTATTGTGGGCTTTTCACACTGCATGTTCTTAGCCCTGGGCTAAGAGTTATCCCTGAGATAACTGAGCCTCTTTTCACACACACATTGTTAAACCAGTGTTAAGCTAAGCCCAGGACTGTATGATTTACACTGCCCTTCTTCTAGCTCTGGGTTAAAGCCTCTGTACCCCCACACAGGTGATTTTTTCTGCCAACCTGGCTATTTATCTTCTTTTTCTAATCTTTCGGCCCTGTTTCACACAGGCAGCTTTTAGCCCTGGGTTTAGTAGATTTTCAGGGGGTACCCTCATAAACTCAGGCTAACCCTGCTCCAGAGCAGGGTCAACTAGGTCTAGGCTAGTTGGAATGGGCCAAGATTGTGCCAGTGTGAAAGCTCTCTTTGCCCCAGGCTAAGGGAGCTGTTGACCTGGGGCTAACAGCTTAGCCAAGGGCTAAGTGCAGTGTGAAAATCCATTAGACTTGTGTTAAATTTTGTCATAATTAGTGTATGAATTCTTGAGTTGTAGTCAAAAACATGTTTTTGTGAGGTCACAGTGACCTTTGACCTCTAATCTATTCTGATCACTTCATCCTCGAGCCCATGTGGACATTTGTGCCAAATTTGAAGAAATTCCATCATGGCTTTCTTGAGATATGGAAGAATGGGACAGATGGACAACCTGAAAACAACTCCGACCACCGAGTTATAAAAAATACCTCTGTGTCAGCACCATTGCTCAGGTGCCTGATGTCTGATATTCAGGCCAGCAACCAGCACTGATGCCACTACAGCCAATCAATCAATACACAAAGAATGTGAGTGTATGAACAGATAGGAGGAACTCTCTCTGCAGCACTCACAGCGATGTTAGCATCAGTGGGCTCTCTGCCCTGGAGGTAGTGTTCAGTGAAGAAGTCGTGGAGTTGGGGCTGGATGCGGCTCAGAGGCTGAGCGTTCCCGTGAAGCAACAGAACCATGTCCACCATGGAGAAGCTCTGACACACCAGGGACAGCAGGTCTCCAAAGAACCCTGCAGGGACGAGCAGCACTTGAGAATTGGGACAAAATCATATTTTGAGAGGGTTTTGATTTTTTATTTTTCAATTATGCTGGAAAATATATTTTAAAAGATCAAAGAGTTGACGTCTTACAGATTTGACAAATGTAGCATTTTTTTAATTTCACAGCATAGTCGTGCAAGCAGCTCTTTTATTTTTTGTCTCAGAGCTCAGAGTTTTCTTATGAAAATACACATTTATAAACCATAATTCTTATTTAGCGTTGATTTAGGACTACAGAGTTGACATGTTATGGTAGAGACACATCTGAAAGAAATATTATTTCATGAGTTTGTCTAAAAATAGGAAGTTCACCAGTGCTTGAGCAGCATTCCTGCTTTTTTGAGACATTGTTAGTTTTAGATTTTGAAGGCTTTTAACACATTTTTAAAGAATAAATTTTAGGACATCATCTCAAGAATGGGTGCACTATATCAGTAACGATCATGGTGAATGTGTGACCTGTGAATGTTAAGTTTCACTTTAAACTCATTCTAACGGCCTGGTCTGATTCAAGCACATTTGATTTGAAGTTAAACGGTGACTGATGAGGTCAGTGTTGGTTACGTTCATCCTCCTGTGTTGTGACTCACCCACGGCGTCTCCGGAGCCCGGCGTGAACAAGTTGCTGGTCTGGGACAGTCTCTGGATGAACTGGGCGATGCTCTCCCCGTTGCCCTGCTGAGCCCCCAGAGAGCTCATCATGGTGGACAGCACTCCCTGCACGATGCCTGTGAACAGCTCCGGGCTCAGGGAGTCTCCACCTGCACCGCTGCCTGCCTGAGATGGGTGAGGACCGGTGGACTGAGGGGGGGCTGGAGCCCCAGGGCCACTGACAGGAGGCTGGACACAAACAACAAACACATGATGATCTTGACAGCTGTAAACACATGTGGAACACATCAGGTGAGTTTCTCTATGAACTGACCTGTGTGAAGTCTGACATGCCCTGGAAGAAGCCGGGCACTCCCGGCAGCGTCACAGTGATGGAGGGAGCTGGTCCAGAGCCGGGGCCCCCCGACCCGGCCGCTCCTCCCAGCAGAGAGCCAAGCAGCTGGGCCAGATTCCCCTCAGGACCGCCCTCTCCCGGCTGGCCCACGGAGGTAGTACTGGTGGTGTGGGTGGAGGTTTGTCCGGAGGTGGTGGCAGAGGTGGGGGGAGGAGACGTGATGGAGGAATCAGACGAAGAGGAGGTAGAGAAGGAGGACTGAGAGCTGGTCGAAGAGGAGGTGGACATGGGATCACCTAGAGCACGGAGGATGGACAACAGGAATAAAATAAGTTTAGCCAGAGTGATAACTGGAGTTTAGAGGCAAATACTGAAATCTAAATCTGAGAGAATCCAATAATGAGACATCTGCTCATGCTGGCCTGCAGTCTGACATCTGATTTCAGTCACCAACCACAAGCTAGTTCCACCGTGAATGATCAGTTTACTAGTCACAGGGAGTTCTACACAGCCTGTGCAGTTTGAACACAGAGCTGATTTAAAACAGTGACTTACAATAATGACATTGACCGGTACATCTGGCAGTGTGATGCTATCCAGAGTACAGAGAGGAACACTGGGGGATTTAATTCCAGCATGTTAAATCAGCATTTAACCTTTTGTTTTGTCATATATGATCTCACATCTCCTGTGTGTCTGGATGAGGAAACGACAAAGAAATGAACATTTTGTAGGTGTAGTGCTGCCTGAAGGCACAGGAATGATGATTCGCCACTTCTTTTTCTCCAAGTGAGGAAAGAGAATATTAATTGGGTGGGATTCTTATATTCTTCTCTCGCATATTCTTCCATCAGCACAGTGAAATTTTGAGTGTCTTTTCCAGATGTTCTTTATATTGATGCCGACCCTCAGTCACAGCAGAGAGTGCGCTCACATGGACTGACTGCTGTGTAAGAGTCTCAATATCTCTGAACTATTAATAAAGTCATGTTCTACATGGTCAGAATTCTGGAATATTAACCGGCAGCTTAGGCTGTTAAAAAAAAAGTCTCAAGTCTTTTTAAAATGTCAAACTGAATTTTTTAACCTTTTCTGCAGCAAGAGGAAACTGATTACTACGGTTTACAGAAAACAATGAGCTCTTAGGACAGTCACAGCCAGAAAATGCAACCCATGATAAATAAATTATACATATTTTTTATAATTGTAATAAAAAGCAAAATTACTGGCTTGTGACCATCTGTCAAAGTCTGAAAAATTTGGATCCTGCTCAGGTGTTCTCACACAGCCCAGGCTTTGGTCATGTGTGAAGAGGAGATCAAACATGACAAATTCTGAGCAGGTTCCATTTGTTAAAGACGGTTGTTGGGATACGGTCAAAAACTCTAGAAAAACAGGTGGCAGATACTGTCAGAAGATGAGTCAACAAGAACTGGTTTTTAAACAGAATAATGCACCGTTAGTTCAGGACACACACAGAACACATTTCTGACTCGCTTTATTGTCTGTGTTCTCGTGAAAATATTTAGTCTGTTAGCTCCTCTAACTGTAGGAAAGAGTGAACACAGACCTGTCTGTCCCGGCATCAGGAGCTGTCCCACCAGACCACTGATCATCTGGGTGAGGGAGGAGGGAGCCAGAGGGGTGCCCTGCTCACACAAGGGTGAAGGAGGCAGAGGTGAGCAAGCAGCTACACGCAAACTGCACAACGGCTAATCAGTCCTGTCAGTTCACTGGCAATTCTTCAATCATTTTAGTCACTTTTAATCAAAACTTTCAAAATTTCTCTCGTTTAACCTTCTTAAATGGGAAAATGTACTGCTCTTCCTCATCTTAACATCATTATAAAGTTCATATTTTTGTATTTATATTTTGTATTTTATTTTTATTTGATTCTAAAAAGAATCTTTATGTGTGTAGGTGTTACCTGTCCTGGCTGCTGGCCAGCTGTGGGCACGGTGGCCCTCAGGTTGATGGTGGTTCCTCTGGTTCCAACAGGCTGAGGGATGCGGGGGGAGAAGGATGGTCTGGTGATGACCACCCTGGCCTGAGCAGGGTGGGGGGGCTGTGGAGCAGCGGTTCCCTCAGTGCTGCTGGGTGCCGATCCAGGACCGGGCACCATCTGAGCCGAGTGGCTGGCTGAGGCTGCAGCCGCCATGGCAGCGGCCTGATGGGAGATCTGGTGCACGATGGCCTGCATAAACTCAGGGGGCAGTCCTGGGAAGTGGACAGGGGTCACTCCTGGACACAGACAGAGGTTTGACCAGAAAAGTTCTTCTGACCCAAAGTTTCAAAATAAATTAGCTGACTATTAACACGGCAACAAAGTACCCAATCACAGCACTCACCAGGCTGTCCGGGACCTGCAGCGCTTGGCTGACCTGGAACCTGAGAGCCAGCAGCGGACTCGCCTGTTCAACACAACAAGAGCAAAAAACCATCAGCTGCACAGTGAGAGGACAGGAGGGACGGTGGTGCCACACATCAAATAGAACAGGAAATGGCTGCTTCACATATCATATACACTTGCACATTATATCACCCATTCTTGAGAGTTGTGACAAGTCATGTCCTGCCAAAAAAAACTTCAAAAACTATCAATACCAACAGTTTAATTCTAATTTTTGGGTGAAAATTTATTCTTTCAGGATACAGGCTCAATTACTGCCATATGTACATATACATATTATTTTTTGCTCTTGCCAAACTCACCAGACTCGAATTACAGAGTCATTTTATCATCATAAAACAGACTTAATCAAACTCAACAGACACAAAATAAAACTCTGAAATAAACTCTTAATTCACAGAGTAAGAGTTGAAAATATTCTGGCTCTATACTCAGTTTTTCCCTGCTGCTTCTCTGACATCTCTCTCACACCTCTGCTGATATTTTTACTTGCAGCGCTTTCTCTCTATACTGGACCAGTGTCAAAAACTGTTGTCTCCATTGGTCACTTAGAAACAGAAACATGGGAAATAGGGTCCAGGGTGAAAAATACTTGAAAGGTCCCAGAACTGTGTCTCAGTTATGAGGACGATGGAGGCCTCAGTTATTAACAGCTCGCTCTGCTCTCAGATTTGACTGGCTGCTGGTTTAGCAAATGTTGCCCTCTGCTGGTAGAAAAGAGTGCAGCACATAGTGTCAACTCCAGACGGAGCTCACACATTCAGAAAAACAACAAATGTTCCTCAAATGGTACAAGTCAGCCAAACAAATTCAACATTATCTATGTATTAAAAAAGAAATAAGAAAAACTTGTTTTTAAATGTACCTATATTACTTGTTATTGTTTGATGTGACAGGATCAGAAATCCTACTTGTTTATTAATACCTTTGAGCCAAATCATTTACATTGTACAACTTTTTGTTGAGTCAAAGTCTGTGCAAAAAATGCTGATGTTGAAATAGAGAAATAGATTTGAATATTTTAATATTTTGAGGGCCACAGGAATACACAGGAAATAAACCAATTCACAATTAACTTTAAAAAAAGAAAGAGTTTAAAGGTGAATTATTATGCTTTTTCCTCTTTTCTGACCTATAAATGTTGTTACAATGTTGGATACTCGTGTTAAACGATGCCAACGCGTCAAATAAATGAAGTTCGTGCATTTGGAAGTGAGCCCTGCGCGCTGTTGTTTTACCGTATTTTTTTAAACAGGAGGTCGCATTGACGTGAATCCGTGCCAGACTTACTTATATGGGAATACCCCGGCATATGCTCTAAGCCTGCCCTCTACCCCGCTCTGCTTCAGAAGTTGTATTGCTGTGCGCTGCTCTGCTGTCTACAACGATTTCACAGCATTGGCACGTTTGAGCAATGGCTCCCAGAAAATGTTTGTTCTGGTGTGAGAGAAAGTTAACTTTGTTTAGCTTTCCTAAAGAGGCAAGCACCAGGCAGAAGTGGATAGAGTTGATTTTTCCCGGCCAGCAAAATAAAAATACCTCCGCGTTTGTCTGTCTACGGCACTTCACACGGGACTGTTTGTCAACATGGGCCAGTACGAAGCTGGATTAGCCGAAAACGAAATCCATACGCCGCAGAGGAAAACAGGTCATGACAATAACAAGCTACACCTACCATTCAGAGACGTCATGAAGTAACCTCTGTTCTGGAGAAACTTCAGGCTGTCCAGTCTGTAGCTCCGGATCGGATTCGGGATCCAACACATATGACTGTATTTCAAAACTTGTCATTTTCAAAAGAGTAAAGAGTAGTAAAGTTCGCTCTTTACTCCTGCACCGGCTAAATGAGGAAGTGGCAGCCCTCGGCAGCGCTTCGGAAGTCCTCGGGAATGTGAGGGGGAGGGCTGGGGGGTGGAGTAAATTACACAGACCGTTTTCGTGGGATGCAGGAGGAGATGCAGAGAGAGGTACAGCGTCCTGAAGATCTACAAAGCTTTGTGTGCGGGTAATCGTGTGTAGCTGCTCTATAGGAGTACAGCCTACTCAGTACAACGGCCCGAAAATGAGTATAATAGGTCCTCTTTAATCTTTTTCTGAATTGTTGTCCGTTAATAGTTTTTTAAAGCTTTTTTTAAGGTTGTTGCAGCCCTACATGCCTGATTTCATGGTTGCTTTTCTAAAAAATTGTGATGCGTGTTGCAATATTTTTTTGGCATTTTTTGCAATGAAATCAAAAATTAAAGACTAATTCTTTCGGGGAGAATAAAGCCACACTCTGTGCTGAGTGTTCTAAGCAACTTTACTAAATGACAAATTTCAATGAAAATGACAAACCTTGTGTTCTTTTCAGTACATGTGAAAAAGATTAAATAAAAAGAAAAGAAAAGAAAAATAGTGGGCTAAATAATAAAATATTGAGTCAGTTCACTGAAACGTATATGTATGACATTTACTATCTTTGGTGGAACTTGAGGGAAGCTACGAGGTTGCTGTGATTGGACAAAACTGCAAGGTCACGGAGAAAAAGTAATGCACCAGTGGTGGTTTATTGTCCTCTGTCCTCTGTATTTTTGTATTTTTGTGTCTGACTGCCGGGACGCAGTATTGTCACACTCTGTACCATCAGGTTCTGTGATGACGTACCGTCTATGTTCATCTGCATCATGACAACGGGCTCCATGGTCTGGTGGGTGATCCGGATCACTCGGGGTCCCCCCTGTCCTTGTTGATGAGTGGTCCCATTAGACTGAAGAGGCGGAGCCTGGCCTGTAGCCTGCTGATCTGACTGGCCAGCGCTCTGAGAAGACTGGCGTTGTCCTTCAGCCGTCTGTCTCCCATTAGATGTCATGGTCACTGTTGTCCCTAAGTTTATCTGGAGGACAAAGACATGTTCACTCCAGGGTCCAGAATAAATTCATGTAAACAACATTATGGTAAAGTAACCTGTTACTAAACATGCCCACCTGCTACTAAATGTTTTTGTCTGCCACTTGCGAAATCTCTCTACTTTCAGATTGTAAACACTGAGCCACTGGTACCTGACAGCAGAGAGAATATAACATGCAACCTTATTCCCTGACTTTTCTTAACTTATGAATTGCATTTTAAAAAAATCTATTAATGGTGACATGTGACCTCAAATTTTTACCTGCCACAGACAACATTTACCTGTATGTGGCAGGTGGCAGATGCTAATTTCATTCCCTGCTAACAGCAGTGCTTTGGCTGCTGCCTGGTTATTAATTAGCCTATGTGAGAAACCAGACAGATGTTTCTGAACATCAGGAAAACCCACCAAGCAACATCCAGAAACCATCCCCAATCAGCTTCTTATAAAACGGCCTGCTATGGTCTTGGTATTGGTTATTAGATGGGTCCTCTTAATTTAAAGAAAAAGATCATCCCTGTACTTCTGCTTCAGGGGCCTCATTACAGAAACATTTCCTAAGTGTTTGTCCTGTCTTATCTAATCAAACTTAAGTTTCCAAGATAGAAAAAAAAAATCCATTTTCTTATTACAGAAGCATTTCCTAAACACATGTCTGTGTCCGGCCCTATCTCAGATGTCATATCTTATCTTACCTTAGGAAATTCTAAATAGAACTGTAAACTTGATTCTTTAATCAGCACTCGTAACTAGCTTTAGAATGGACGAGAAAAGTTTTCAGTTTTAGCTTTGATGAGTCAGAGGAAATACTTTGTGGTGGAGGAGAGGAAACACCACCTTTGGGGAAGTTTTCTTGCCGAGTGCAATGATAAGGATTTGAATAGACGGAGCACATTGGTCAAATTCAAAATAAATCATCTTGATATGTACCCATTAATCCATGGTCTGGAAAATTCATGTTGTTCCCAATCTTTGTTATCAGACCTACCAACAGTGGTGCTGCCACTTCTGATGAAAGAAATTTCTCCAACCTTAGCGTCTGTGTCATGCTAAATTAGGACAGGAAATTCTTCAGTTAGGACACTTCAGTAATAACTAAATTTCTATCCTAAGATATGATAGGATAGGGTGAATAATGTTAATATATTCAGAATGCCTGAATATGTATTGATAAATTGATAAATAAGAGTTAATGAATATGAGTGTAGTAACAGGATGAAAATTCTTAAATATATATTAATAAGGGTATATGAATAAGAATATAGTAAAATGTTGCAAAGTTCCTTTATGTGTATTAATTTATATAAGTCTTTGTGAATAAGAATATAGTACCCTGATATATTTACAGGAAGAATTTGGTTAGTAATACTTTTCTGATTTTAATATCACAATTGTCTGTGTCTTTAATGATGTCATGATTACATTTTATTTATTTTTATTTTTTTTTATGTTTTGTGTGGACTCCAGGAAGAGTTGCTGATGCTCAACGTCAGTTAATCGGGATCTGAATAATATCCTAAACAATCCTAGATTTTCTTAAATGCAGTTAGGAAACAGGTTTCTGTGATACCAAAAATCCTAAATGGCTCTGTCTAGCTGGATTAAAGTTTCTCCACAGCTGCAGAAATCATGAATTACCCCACACACAAGACCAGTGTGGTGTGAACCTACTGGAATGGGCATGTGTGGTAGACCAGCCTGCAGCAGGACCGGGTGGGTGTAGTGGGCCATGGGGCGGACCACATAGAGATGACGTGGAGGAGAGGTCGCTAGGTTACAGCGAAGGTCACCGAGGACAACTAAGGTGTTGCCAAGGAGACGCAGAGCATCTCCAACCAGGTTGAGAACGCGCTGGTCTTCCTCTCTTTCCTGCGTCTGTGGGTGAAGACAGACAATAAGGACAGGAGAAGACACTGCTGTGTTGGCACCTGTCAAATGTTTGTATTCAGTTATACAGACAGTACACAGTGATCACAGTGGAAATATGAGCATGAGCAGTGCTCCGTCACTTTGTTCTTACAGCTCATACTGTGATGTGATTTTTTTTGTTCTCCTTACGTTGTTGTTGTAGTCTGCTGAGGTGGCTGCTCCGAGAATGGAGTGGGTCCTCTCTATGAAAGGACGGAGCCTCTCCTCTACTCTCCTGACCTCAGAGAGAACCTCCACAAACTCTGCTGGACTCGGGTGACTGAGGAAGACAAGTGGAGGAATCAATTAAACAATAAAGCACAGCTGAAATAGCCAGTATTGTGGTGTAAAGCACTTACACCTGGTATTAACATGAGATCTGGATCTCAGCTCCCTGACAAAAGCTGCAAGTAGCAGCAATAGCGAGCAAATCTACCTTCACAAAAAGTGACCCAACAATGAATGACACCCATCTGTAGCATTGTTTCCCTTGGTCTTGGAGAGGCCACGTTTGTTTACCCATTCGCCTGCTCTGCCCAACTAATTTGTATGATGAGATCTGACCACAATGTGGGTGCAAGTGAGATAACAAGAATGTATTGCAATTGTGTACTCTCCACAAAACTTGTCCAGGTACAGATCACATGGTAAAAAGAGGTGCTGATGGGTCCATTCAGTCCTAGACTCTGACATACTTGGGCCCAGTGTTGGCTGGTCCATCAGTCTGGGTGGAGGTGGAGGATGATGGAGCAGGAGCTGGAGCAGAGCTGGTGTCCATGGGCTGTGATGCTGCAGCCTCACTAACAGAGGAGGAAGATGGTGGCAGAGAGGAGGAGGACTGAGGTACCTCTGGCTGTGACTGGGAGCTGCCATCACTGGAAACTCCCTACAACACATGAACACATCACAAACACACACGCACACTGAGTGCTGTCGTCTGTCCTGTTGGTCCACTGCAGTGATGTAAACATACTGACAGTATCCATCTGACGAGCCAGTGAGCTTCTGGGAAATCATGCACAGCTATAGAATTAAGGGGTATTTACATACTGTAGGAGTTGTGTGTATAAAGGGCCACTGACAGTCAAATCTGAGATTTTGAGAATGTTATAGTATTTCAAGAAAAAAAGTGGAAATGATACAACACTATAGTTGTAAGAATCTCTAGGAAAAAACTGGGATCATATTATCATACCCAACAATATATTATATTATTAAACAGAATTTTACAAGAAACTGAAAACTTCCCCAAATGCTTTAACATAATATGTCAAAGCAGACATTATTATAGCTGATATTTATTGTCTGTAATAACATGAATTTCCCATTATTGGCAGTTCATTTATCAGCCTCAATGTTTATCATGCATCCCTAAATTTTTCACCTCAGTAATCCCAATACTGCATCAGTATTATATCATCCAACTTTAGGCTAAAAAAATGGGGCGCAGCTGTAATGGATGAGAACATCCCATCCAGGTACATTGCTCTTGCGTCATGCTGCTGTCTCTTTTTGGGTGAAAACAACCACTTTGATTTGACTGGTGCTCAATATAAATTCGGAGGTCCAGTTTAAACATAAAATTAGTTCGAAGACCGAATCGCTGTTTTAGAACAGTCGGGTGAACAATTATACTATGTATTCGCCAATCAGTGATAGGCACTGTTCTCTAGAAAAAATGAAAGACATAGTGGTTCTTTCAATGTGGACAAAATTGGACAAAAATTGACATATTCATCTGCCTCACTGAATCTCCAGCTAATGTATTTCAAATATCTGTCACTTTTTATATCATTAAGACACTTTACTTTGCAGTTTTAATAACTAAACTCTATTCTAAAAGCAGCTGTAAGCAACTACAGTGAAACTACAGTAAAAACCCTTAGGCGTCCCACCACTGAGACTCTTTTCTGATTGACTTTGATCCACAGACACAATCGGCACATGTCATTTTCTCAGTAACATCATGAACTAACCTGTGAGTTTGCCACAAACACACACACTAACTGCTGGCTGTTACAGAGCTTATTTTCTCCCAGAGGGGGCGTGATCATGGAATGTGACGTATGGCTGCTCTCATACACAACTAATCCACTGATTCCAGGGCAACCTTACAGTGCAGTTCCTGTTTATATCACCCAAAGCATGATGGGAACTGCAGTGCAAAAAACAATAAATTGAACAGACTAAATGGAAAGAACAAGAAAGAAACAGCAGTCACAAAATCCATGACAATTAGCTTGCTAATGATGCCAATTTTTTTGGTAGCCTCGCTAATTCTGTAAATGATCAATAACTTGCTCGGCTCACTAAATGTGTAGTGACAATGCCATCAGGCTGTGAATAACAGCAGTAGGTGTGGTGTACCTCCAGCCTGTGGATCAGAGAGCAGGCGTCTCTGAGCAGGTTCTCAGCCAGCTGCAGCCGCATCCTTGGCTCACTCTGCACCGACTGGTCCAAGTTGATCTGCACGTCCACTGAGCCATTGCTCTGTACACACAAACATCTGTCAGCTTTACAGGAAGAGTGAGAATGAAGGGATAAAAGAAGACTGAAGAAATAATGTCTTTACCCCGGAGCTGGTGCTGACCCTGGCATTCCTTCCAGCTTCTCCCACTCCAGCCATCATTTGCTGCACAGACATCTACAAAACAAACTCCAGCTGTCACACGGCAAAAAAGTGTTCAGAACTGTCAGAAATGCACAGTGAAGTTCTGGCTGTGTGCAGCCAGCTTGTCCCCACCTGTATTTGCTGAGGGTCCATGATGTTGACGGGCAGGTTGAAGGTCCCCAGCATCACATAGCTGTTGCCATTGCGGTCATGTGGTGCACCCTGTGAGGAGGTGGTGGCATGGCTGCTGCCACTTCCACCCTCTACCCCACTGGTGGAAACACCAGCACCCCCAGAACCAGACATGGTGGCCTGAGGTGGAGCACGCTCCACCAGGTGGATCACCTTCCCATCTACATCTGAAGGAGGCACAAAGAGATGGACATCATTCTTAAACATTTACTGCTCCTCAAGTGTATCGATTGGCCGCTATTTTCAATTTCAGATACTAGATAAGCTCTCTTTAGCATTTTCACTGTTGCCTTTATTTGAGCTCTGGCAACTGCTAACAGTATTGTGTCAATATTTTTGATAATTCACATATGATGATGTTAGATTTGTAAATAACTACAGTATTTTTGAATGACTCTTACAAAGGAAAGAATTAACTCAATTCACAACAAGAAGTGAATCCAAAGTCCTGCTTCTATGTGGTGCATGCACAGTTCTGCACAAGATCCCATAAAGCCCATATTCATAAACATTCTAAGTACACTCTCAGAGAGCTCCTGACTTAGCCTAAAAATTCCTAGCAAGGAGTCATAGCTTAGGAGGGATTTAGGAAACACAGAGACAGAAACTTTTATCTTAGTGAGGAGTTGTGGTTGACCCCATTGCTAGGTATGACTCATGCTTTTAAAGAATGTGATTGGTTGATCCAAAAAAGAAAAAAATGCATTCTTAGTGATACTGGGTAAAGAAGGGACAGTATCACTGATAGAACTGAGTCTCTATTTAGATGTGTAATTATGAGTACTATTTAATAACTGTTGAATAAATTGCAAGTCACATTTGAAAAGTATTCTACAGAATGTTTAAAAACACAGACCTACTTGCACCATAGATTGTTTACATGCTGATAGTTGTTACATTTATTTATTTGTTTGTATTTACCATGCTGGTAATTCAGGTATTTAATATATTTGATATTAATGGGGAAAGCCTGCTGTAACCATGAATGCACTTTTGTGAGCCTGCGAGGTGTGGACATCCAGTGGAAATGAACTGAACTGTGCCTCCTCTGGTTTTATTTTCTTTTGGAAAAACACTTTGTAACATTGTTTATAAAAGTGATATATAAATAAAGTTTATTATCATTATTATTATGTAAGCTCATCTCTAATTAGATCGACCAAAAACATTGTCTAATCTGTAGCGTTTTACTAACATTCAGCACCTCTTCTCTCCTCTGCTTGAGAGACTCCTTTTAAAAGACCTCCCTCCACCTGACAGTTCTTCACCTTAGGAGTTCTTTTAAGGGCTAAGATGCTTTGTTATCTTTAAGTTCGTTTTTAAGATCTACTCTTAACTTTAAGGGGAAATTCTTAGAAAACATCACAATTCTAAAAATGTTCTTAGAATTTCATCACTAGGAGCAACTCTTTGCACCAGGAAGCTTTGTGAATATGACCCCAGGTCAACTTCCAGCTCTGGGAGTCTCTCTGAGTCAGAAACTAACTTCATCTACACACACCCCATATCAAAGAACGAGTAGTTCATGAGCACACACCACCGAGCCCAAGACTAAGTGAGCCAGACTTGAGGTTGTTGGAAATCTCTGAGTGGGAAGTGAACAGTAACTGCCATGTCAGATGGACAATTCTGAGTGAAATGTATGTTTGTGACAACTATTTTGCTTGTGTTTAAATAACTGTGGCATCTAACAGAGTTGTTTATTTAAAAGACTAAAAAAGCACATGGAACACCACTCAGATAATCAATTAATCACCGATTCATCATTTAATGGTTGCAGATCTACATTTTGACAATACAGCAATAAAACCAATAATCACAATATGGAATTTCAAACCGAGTACCATCTTATTTGTTAGACCTGGATTTGAAAAGTCAAAATGACTGCTGTGAGGAAGGCCATTTCAACTTTAATTCCACTCTACATTAAGAGTGCTGGTGAATCTATCTGAATGATCAACACACACAAATATCAACGTCAGAGTTTCTGATACTGCTGAGGTCAAAGGCAAAGGTGAAGAATCTATCAACACATTCATTGTTCATCCCAAATCATGTAGCCCTCCTGTGTGTGTGTGTGTGTGTGTGTGTGTGTGTGTGTGTGTGTGTGTATACTGTAGGTTAGCAGGTTTCAGTGACTCACTGTATTCAGTCAGCGTCCTGTCGTCCTGCAGCACTCTGCCCTGGTAGATGAGCCTCTGCTTGTCCACTGGGATCTCCACTGATGATGCTATGTGCTCTTTAAACTGCTTCACTGTCAACTAGGGTACAACACACACATACACACACAGTCATTCTCTGTCAGTGAGACAGCAGGGACGAGCTGAGAGTAAATAGAGCAGTGAGAACATCACCTGTCCACTGACTGTGTAGCTCCTGCTCTGAGAGTCCAGAGTCTTCACAGTGACTTCGATCATCCCGCTGGACTCCATATTATACACTGTCTGCAATGATCACAAAGTTAGTTAGAGCTGGAAATGAAGAGCTATCCAGCTGAAGTGTACTACTGTGCGTTAGAGGTTCCCTTCAATATGGAGAACCAACTGCAGCTGCGTCATAAAGCTAAAGCATTTCATCCACAATTACACGAATAAATATGGTGAAATAATCTCAAGAAGAACCTGCTTACAGTCAGCTCCTGAGCCTTGTTGTTATTAGCCAGCTAAGCTAACGCTAACCAACGTTAGCTAAGCCCAGTTACCGGGAGGCTAGCAGTGCTAACAGCTAATCTCCCCTGGGGAGGTCTGTGTCCTCCTTCAGCGGTAAAACAAAGCACTCAGACGGCCTACTGCCTGATTCACAGTCCGCCACAGCCTGGAGAACTGTATCCCACAATAAACACGGGATTACAGGCTGAACGCATTCAGGTTGATCCGTTAGCTAACTAGCTTAATTTTCCCAAATAATACACGGCTCTGAATGCAACGTCAAAGGACCCCAATGACGTCAAAAGGAGCGTCTGTTTCACGCCTGAGCCATTTAGTGTTTTGACAGCTGTCATTTCAAGTGTTCCTTTAAAAAACTATTGAACATGCTGATAATTATTTCTACTTTCACCTCAATATCTCATTATATATACAGTAAAGTAAACAAAACTGTTCATTATTATTATTATTATTATTATCATCATTATTATTGTTGTTGTTGTTGTCATTATTATTATCAGCAGTAGCAGCAGCAGTAGTAGTAGTAGTAGTAGTAGTAGTAATAGTCCTCATTGTTTGTTGGTGGAATTTGTTGTTGTAACGTTACTGAAGGTGGGATGATTATATTTTCTGTTCTATTCTATTCAGACTTGGATGGATGGAAGCCCATCTCTGCCAGTACAAGAAGGAAAATTCCCATTAGAAGTCATGATTATGAGATGAAAAAGTAAACATGATGAGATTAAAAAAGCAGAAATTGTGAATTAAAAATACAAAGTCTAAATCATGACTTTAAAAGGCATTTTTATGAGATAAAAGTCTTAATTCTGACTTTTAAAAAAAAAAATCATAATTAAGAGTTAAAGAGGTGAAATAAAGATTTTTTTTTAAAAAGTCATACAAGGACAAATATGTCAAAATTATAAAACCAAAAGTGGAAGTTATGAGATAAAAAGTCACAATTATCAGGTAAAAAGTTGAAATTATAAAATCAAAATTCTGACTTACTCATAGAAAGTTGAAATTATAAGAGATTCATAATTATGAGATAAAAAGTCAAAATTATGAGATAAAAAAATCTAACTTATGAGACAAACAAGAAAAAAATAATGAGAAAAAAAACGTCAAAATTACCAAATCAAAAGTGGAGATTATGAGACAAAAAGTCAAAATTATAAGATAAAGTCATAATTATGAGGTTAAAAGTACGAAATTATATTAAAAAGTTGAATTTACTATGTAAAACGTTGAAATTATGAAATTAAAAAATATGACTTCATATAGCCTATTTCTTTTACTGGCAGTAATGGACTTCTATAGCGTGTCGTGTGTCTGACACACTTCAAGTAATGCGTTTGAAGGAGCGTGTGTGTGTGTGTGTGTGCGTGTGCGTGTGTGTGTGTGTGTATTTCAGGCTGCGGGCGGCTCTGAAGAAGTCTTCGGACAAGTTGAGACAGAAGTGAAGGTGTGGCAGCAGCAGTCATGAGGAGGAGTCCACCCTCTCTCTGTCTGTCTGTGTCGTTCAAGTGTCACAGGGAGAAACTTTATGGAACTTTTCCTGATGTCTGTCTTCATTCGGCGTCGTGTCAGCGGACGGACGGTATATTAGAGGTGTAGACAGGAGGAGGGCTGATCCTGAGACAGCGGCGGCAGCAGGAGCGTCGCAGGTTGGATTTCTCTTTCTGTTGGGAACCTTAAATCATCGTTTCGTGCACATGTTGCTCAGAGGATCTGGAGGAACGGAACGATCTGCCATGAAGAGAGCTTAATGTTGTAACTGCTGGACGAAGAGGTAAACAGACAGGAACGCGGTGAAGCTGGCCTCACATGAATGCATTAATGAGTTGATCTTTTTTACAGTGCAGCGGTGAGCAAAGGTCTGTCAGGGCTGGAGCTCATTTAATTCAAATGACTTGACACCATAATGAATTGGCACAGTGGTTCATTCAGGACCACTTCCTTATAATCTGACAGCTCTCCTGTCAGTCCACCGATAACTGTGACAAGACTTATGTCCCATTTTCACACAGGATTTATGGAAAAAAAATTGACCTGCAATCTCATGATTTTAGAGCTGCAACAATTTATCGATTATTCATCTACTAATAAATTAATCGCTAACTATTTTGATCATTGATTAATCAGTTTGAGTCGTTTTAAAAATAAAAAAGTCTATATTCTTTGATTTCAGCTTCACAAATGTGAATTTAATATTGTTTGGGTTGTGAGCAAAACAAGACATTTAAGGACATCATCTTAGGCTCTGGGTAACACTGATTTCACCATCTTCCAACATTTTAAAACAAACAACTATTAATCGATTGATTGAGAAAATAATTGACCAGTTAATTGACTATGAAAATAACAGTTAGTTGCAGCCGTAGATTTTTAAAAAGTCTGTGTTGTCTAATTTCAGCTTCTCAAATGTGAATATCTTCTATTTTTTTTTACTCTAAAACAGTAAACTGAATATCTTTAAGTTTGGACAAAACAAGACATTTAAGGAAAACATTGATGAACATTTTTCATCATTTTCTGGCGTCTTATGGATAAATGTGAATATTTTCTGGTGTCTTTCCTCTTCTCTGACAGTAAACTGAATATATTTAGGTTGTGAGTAAAACAAGACATTTGAGGACGTCGTCTTAGGCTCTGGGTAACAGATTTCACCATCCTCTGGCATTTAAAAATCGATTAATCAAGAAAATAACCGTTAGTTGTAGCCCTAGATCAAACAACGAATTGATTAATCAGTAAAATAATCAACAGATTAATCAATAATGAAAATAAATAGTTGGTTGCAGCCCCACATAATTTTGACTGACCATTCATTCTTTCATTTGATGTCACTTCTAACATTTCATCTGTCAGTTTCTTTACTTAGCTTAAAAAATACCTGATCAGTTGAATGTATTTTAATCATGTGGCAAAGTTCCACATGAAATTATTAGATTAATACAGGCAAATGCATTCCAAAATTTCTCATGCATTTTTCTTTTGTCTGTTCTGCACTAACACACTATTGTTTTGATCTTACACAGGCTGCTGTTTGATTAATGCAGCATTTTCATCTTGTTGCGAACATGACCATACCTTCACAAATATGCAGTCAGACTATGTACACTACATGAGCAAACAAGTCACAAGGTCTTTGTGTTGATTGCAAATGTCCCATACAGATTTTACACACCTGCTTACAAACTTAAGAATATACAGCCAGAAAAATCTCCACAGTAAAGACAATGCCAGAATTAAAAAATGAAGGAAAATGAAAAATTACATAAAGAATAATAAATAAACAACATTTTAATAAAATTAAATAAATAAATAAATACTTATTGCATAGTTTCCTTGGTGGAAATGAGCTTTCATAGTTAATGGACAGGTTTCTAAGTTTTGATATCAATTGACATGAGTTGCCTTAATCTATACTGAGTGATATAAAAATCAGTCCCTCCAGGATTTCACAGTTTTTTGGGGGATTGTTGCAGCCTAAAATGCCGGATTTCACTGCAGCTTTTTAAAAAATTTCCGATATGTGTTGCGATGTTCTTAGGTGTTTTTTTGCAAAGAAATTGCAGGAACAAGTGAAAATTGCAAAAAAAAGTTGTGACTTTAATTGTTTTTTGTACAATTCATTAAAAATCAAAGGCAACTTGTTCTGAGTGTTCCATCTAACCTTATGAAAAAGGCTCAAGATTACAAAATTTTTAACAAAATATGTTTAAATGTAAATGAAGAAGTTCACTTGATGGGTATTCCACAAAGAAAAAAATCTTTTTGGAGCTGAAACTCAAAACCAGCACAAAATTTTTAAAAAACTATAAGTGCACAGAACATTGATAAATGTCAGAAACAATGATAAACCTCTTCAGTGCCTGTGACAAAATAAAAATAATAAACATACAACAAAATAGTAAATAATAAAACTTAAAGTGGGTTCATTGAGATATACATGTATAATTTCAGTGTGGGGACCTGCTATGACTGCAGGAACTTGTGGGAAACTGCAGTCATTGGTCAAATTTACAGAAAAGTTGTGGTAATTGGACAAAATTGCAAGGTTGTGCAGAATTCACAGGGATTGGCTATCACAGCATTACAACTTCCTAGAGGGTCTGAAAAAAGTGTATATATATAATTGAGGTTAACTGTGGTATTATGACAGAAAATTACGACCTTTAAACACCTTTTTAAATCTCTAAACTGCTTAAATAGAGATTAAGATGAAACTCTGAAGCAGCTGTATTTGATCTACACTGACATTAATGATTTACTCACCACTTGTGTGTGAATAAATTAAGAGCGGTTCTAAACTTCAGTTCTACACTGGGCTGCCATTCAGTAAGTACAAACACAAATGTTGAGCACTTCATTGTGTCTGTGACCCAGTTCTCTTTTCAGTTTTATTGTCTCTGCTTTATTTAAAGGGATAGTTCAGATTATTTGAAGTGTGGCTGTATGAGGTCCATACTCAGTGTATTACCTACAGTAGATGAAGGTGGACATGCCCCCAGTTTGGAGAAGCAGTTTAAAGGTCCAGTGTGTAAGATTTATAGGGATCTATTTTCAGAATATGACAGAAATTGAATATAATATTCAGAGGTTTGCTTTGATTGGTGTATATTCACCTGCAAATAACAAGCATTGGGTTTTTGTTGCCTTAACCCAAAGACTGGGTCGTGACTCAAGATGTTTTATTTTGGTCCCCTAAAAAATAATACACTATGGAAGAAATTCAGTAAAATTTAACATTTATATATGCAGTACATTGTTTAGAAAGCATTTAAAATGTGTATATTGTTTTACTGATGGGAAGAAAAAACAAATAATTACACCAAATGCACTTATTTTATCTCATTTATGAAACAGGCTCAAATGTTTTATTCTGTTAAAACAAAAAAGTTGAGAAAATTCAAACTTTCAAGGGAACTGACTTCAATAGATTTTTGAGTTTTGAGCCCAACTCAAACTCTAGTTTTAAAAATGTTTCAACTAATGATGTTTTGTTGAGATCATTTACATTTCTTCTTTAGATAAACTTTCATCTTTGAGTTTTAGAAACCCCCAAAAATTGTATTTCAGGAAGTTGTTGAAATTAGTTGCCTTGATTTTTTTTTGTTTTCTTGACGAGAGGAAGTAAAAAGATTGATATGGTCTGTTAACTTAACACATTTATATTTTCAGTTATAAAGTATTTAATGTGTATATGCATGTATTAAGCTAATATATGGTGACGTGGATATGGCATTAATAATAATCAGTAATGTCCATTAATGCACAAATTAATTCTCCTGAGATTTATTAGTAAAGCCCGTTGTGAACTGGGTCATGGTGATTTGTTGGTCCATTAAGTGTATGCTATATTAAGAATATTTTTGCCACTGTCAAACAGACGTTTCTGATGGGAAACCACTGTTGTATAAACACAGTAACACTCTCACCAAAGCCACCAGACTCCATTGACAAAATCAGTGATTTTACCTCACAGAATGCAGGAGTTGCTGGATTACTGCTGCCTTAATCAGTTAGGTGTTTGTCTTGTTAGTTTGTGTTATTGTGCCGCTTCGGTGAATCTAAACTGACCCTTTAAAACACTGCAGCTAACAGATCAAGGTGGCGGTAGACTAGCAACTCCTGTGTTTTGTAGGTAAAACTGCTGTTTTTGCTAAAGGAGTCTGGTGGCTTTGGAGAGAGTGATATCTGGCTTATGTAAGGCCAGTTTCCCATCGTTAAAGTCTGTCTGACAGCGAGGTAAAGCTGTGAAAACATTCTACACCAACAAAGTACCTCATACAACCCCACTTCAAAAAATCTGAAGTATCCCTTTAATAGGCTGTGCTTCACTGCAGTTCTTCATGGCTCTGACCTCTTCTTAACCCTTTTACTTCATTTCTGTTCTTTTGTCTTTGCAGCACTTCCTTTTCCTCCCCTCTCTATCACTTCTCATCCAGCCACCATGCGTAGATTCAGCTCTGAGGGGTCCCTCCTGGACCTGGACTTCCTCCCGTGGAAGAGGGTGGCACTGAAGAACCAAGATTATGAAAATAACAGGGATTCTGGCACCTACACACCTCACTTACAGCAAGACGAGCTGGATGGCCCAGTCTGTCCCACCATCCTGGAGCCCGGGGCGAGTTCCGACGAGGCGGGGAAGAGGGAGCTGGTGAAGGAGCACAGCATCAGTGTGGAGAACCTGAGCGAGCTGGGGAAACTGGACAAGAGCCACCTGGGAGTGTGCATCATCAGCGAGGGCTGCAGGGCCTACAGTGACGGCCAGCTGGCCCCGGGCCCCCAGGGCAGCACAGACAGCATGGAGAGGGATGACCTGCCTTCCCCGTCCCCTTCATCTTCATCCTCTTCCAACCCCTTCCACTCCAAATACGTGCCGAGGCAACACCACATACCCAAACTGTCCTCCGCTAAACTGCACCTCAAGAGTCTGTTTGGACAGGTGGGACATCAGTTCAGTTCCAGTCTACACTGCAGAGCAGCTGATAGGCTCTTAAAAAGTAATATGATGCTATAAAGATGGACTTGTAGAGACTTAAAGGTATAGTTTGGATTATTTGAAGTGTGGCTAAAAAATCAAAAATCAATATCAGTTTAACTTTGCTGAAACTGTCGTTATATAAGCCAAAAATCACTCTTTCCAAACTCTGTAAGGAAAAACAGTGATTTTAGGTTTCCCCTTTAAAAAAGTCTGTCTGACAGCGAGTTAAGCAGTGAAAATATCCTAAATATAGTGTACACTTAAACTGATATAGATTTTTTTAGGTGTCTAACACATTTTGCTGCTGACCCTGTCCACAGCAGGACATTGCTTAGCTTCCTACACTGGTACTCCTTCTACTTCTCCAAATGTCATGTCAGCCTCCATCCTCTGTAGATAAAACAATGAGTATGGAGAAGCACCTCATACAACCACACTTCAAATAATCCAAACAATCCTTTTTAAACCTGTTTGCATGAGGTCAAACAATCCAGTGATAACCTGGACTGGAGACAAAGCAGACATTGTGTTCACAAAGTTCCCCTTTTCCCATTTGTACATGCTTAAATGTTATCATATTTTCAAACAGTTCTTCTTAGACAGCAGGCACAGAGCAACATTAGCATTTGGAGTCATGTTTCTGAGCTTCCTGCTGCAGTGAGAGTGAAGAACAGTAAAGCTGTGGGTTGGAAAAGCAAAACAAAGAGCTGAAATACACTGTAAAGAGGTTTGTGGAGCTGAGGGCAGCTGCAGAGTTGGTGATGATTCTCTATGGGTTCATCACTACAAGCACCTTACACATGCTGATATGATCCATTGTTAGCATGACATTTTGATTAGAGCTGTTTTAAGCCAACACAAACATAATGTCCTACAAGTGCTGTGAATAAAATCACACAGCTACTGAACCACCAGGGCCGTCTCCACCATGACAGTTAGGACTAATGATTAAAGTTTTAAAAAACTATTAAAGGATAACTGAAGTGTTGGCCTCAGCTTGGACTGTATTTTCCAACACTTTTCGTGTCTAAGTGACTAATGGGGAAAACAATAATTGAAACTGGTCCAGTATTGAGTAAGTGTGTGGCACCGAGCAGAAGTGAAACTCAGCTGCAGTGTAATCCTCCGGCCAACTGCACACTGTCAGTTTGTCTGCTTAAAGTGCTTGTTTTTGCCACAGACAGGCTCAGACTGTTAATCATAGTGTGTGACAACATTATGGAAAAGATGCCTACAGAGAGAGAGCTTTCTATTAAAGAGTGAGATACAGCAGACGGTTTATCATTCAGGGCCCCGTTTCCCAGAGCCTCCTTACACTATGTGCATCGTAAGCTGTACCTTAAGGTCTCCCTTAAGCTTACAGACTGTTTCCCAGAGTCCCCTCAGCTCAGGTAAACCTTCTTCTTTATTAGACCAACATTATGCTTTTCAAATGGACAGTTGCAGTATAGTTCACATCTAGGCTACTGGCCCAAGTTAATTTAAAATGAACTTCATGAAAGTTAATTATGAAAACGTTTCTGTGCAGAACACATCGTGAGGTTGTTATTTTGTCATGTTGTCTTTCTATTCTTATCACGATGGCAGCCTAAAAAATATAGAACCTCTCCATAATACTAATCCAATTCGTGAAAAATTGTGGAATTTTATTTATTTATTCATTTATTTATTTTTGATGTAATGGGGCTAACTGAGGATGTGGCTTTTCTGGTTAGTCTGTAGTAGCCTGAACCCAGACTGACCCTGAGAACTGAACACTGCCAGCAGAGGAGCACAGTACTGACAGAGAACACATACGCACATGTGTGCACATGCACACACACACACACACACACACACACACACACACACACACACACACACACACACACACACACACACACACACCTCGCAATTAAACGTGGCATATTAGATTGAGGTAAAATGATTATAGCAACACTCGTTATATTAAAACATCATGTATGAGCCTTTACAATTGATCGATGGATGCGTGCACCGCGGGGATAGACAGCTTACACCTTATGATGTACCTTAGCAGCTCTTCCTTAAGGCCACCTGCTAAGGGGTCGTTTGGGAAACACTCGTAGGAAAAGAGGTTCCTTTGCTCAGGTGTACCTTAGAAACCTTTGTAGAACACTTAAGGTACATCCAAACTGGGAAACCCAGCCCTGTCCAAAGCCACCACACTCCATTTACAGAAACAGTAACTGTACTTATCTGCTCTACCACTGCCTCTCTCTGTAGAAAGTCTTTCCATAATGTTGTCAGACACCGTCAGTGACAAAAACACTTTTAGTGGACGCACTTGGAGGGTGTACTGTTGCCTGAAGGGATTATGTTGCAGTTTCACTTCCACTTCCCTCGATACTGGACCGGTTTTAAAAAACTGTTGTCCCCATTAGTCACTTTAGACACAAAAACATGAAAAGTACCAGAGTTACCCTTTAAGCTTGACTCAACAGTTAAGTTGAACATTTTAAGCCAACATAAACATAATGTCCTACATCTTGCTATGGATGAAATCAGGCATCTGCTGAGTCACCATGTCATCAGGTCTGTCTCCACCATGACTCCATCTGTGGAAGAAGTCAACAAGTACAGTTTGAGTTGGGATTGCTTTGTCAAATTATCGCTTTTAGAGCTGCACCATTAATCACAATCCCAATATGGCAACATGCAGTATCCAAATCACAGAACCAGAACTAAATCGCAATTTGTTGAAAAAGGAAAAATGTGTGAGAAAACATATAATGAGGTACTGTAGACCTGACCTATAAATCTTGTTCTCCAGATGAAAGAAAACATGTTTGTTTGATTCAGACCTCAACAGATATCACATCATCAAAATTGTGATGCAAAAGTGATCATTTCCACTAGTCATATCGCGGTACCCATATCGCGTACAGTGAACACTTCACAACAGTTCTGTGTCAAAGTGAGACCTGGAGAGATTGATGATTGATTGATTTAATGTGGTTTCAGAGAGTGAAAGAGGAGGAAGGTCTGCAGTGAACTTTGTGCTTTCTGTTTCAGAGTCCACATTCCTCTAACTCCAACCTGTCCAACACAGAACAAAAAGACAGGTAAGAATCTCTTTGACTTCTTCTTGTTGTTCATTGACATATATGTAGATTATAGATTATCTCACACAGATCTTCTTCATGTTCAAGACATTTCTTTCACTGTCCTTACACAAGCACTGGACGCGTGTGAATGATTTTTGATTCTGAAGGCGAGTTATGGCGAGCATGTGATGAGTTTTGATGATAATAGTATCTTTTAATCTGCTCTCATTTGGCTGACCTCCTCCTGTCCTTGTGTGATCTGGTCCACAGTGCTAAAGAGAGGAGGTCTCGCCTGCACTTCATGCGTCAGTGGAGTCAGGTGGGCCACGGTAAGAGGAGGAAGATCGCTCGAGAAGAGCTGGAGAAATGGGCGGAGTCTCTGCAAGAACTGCTGGCCAGCCAGAGTGAGTGTTGCTTTGTTCTGAGATTGAGATTGACTTTAAATGTTTAATGAAAGCGTTGGTTTGAGGAAGTGAACAAATCCACCCTTTTTTGAAGGGAAGTTGATTAACTGAATAATTTTTCTATGAAATCGTTGAACTAAGCAGAGAACTCAGTGGAAATACAGAGGGCTCTCAGTTCATCATACTCGGTGGTTCAGCGGAAGAAATTGCTGCTGATTTATATTTTCCATGAAGTTTTCTTTGGGCATTTCAATAAGAGATCAGCCATAAATAACGTTTATTGAGGCGTTCACACTCATAGATCTGAAAGACAGAGTGACAGAAATGCAGCAATATTTAAAGAACAGCATCCAAGGACTGATTGGCTTGAGGAAAGCAGGCACGACGTCACTGGCCAGATGTGGTGACATCAGAATGAATAAAAAAGGTTGCGACAGAGTGTGAAAATGGAAGAGACAGCAAATGAAAAACACAGTAAAATATCAGGAATTGTCAACAGAAAGAGAGGTGAGGCACAAAATATCATCCTTACTGAACTTTCATCAAAGCTTCATTTAAGGTCAGGATGATGGATCCTGATGATTGATCCCCAGATGTTTCTTCTAGCACCATCATTAGGCCAAATCTTTACAGAAATATATATAAGAAATATTCAGATCTATTGGACAGATTGCCATGAAATTTGTTGAGGACAGGCATACTCCCCAGTGGATGGACCCTTTCTGTGTTGTTTGCTCCATGATCTTTTCTGTACTTTCAATTAGGAGTGTTCCTGGTGACTAATTTTCCTGTCGATTAAACAAAATTTTTTAATTTAGACTAGTCGACTAGTCTGACAGTTAGAAACAACAATTTATTGATTGATAATATTAAACACTGTCCAAAAAAAAATACTGTGTGTATTAAGAGCCATTTGAAACCATTAATCACAGTCAGTATTCGCCAAATCGTATTTTAAATGCTGCTGAAATGTGTACCACTTTGCACTGTGCAATACAAACATCACACATTAACCTACAAACATGACAACAACTCACTAACTGCTTCACCTTTTCAGACCGGAGAGGATCACAGGGTCTGCGGGTAAGCGACCCACAGCTGATGTTAGCTGCCAGCCTGCCACACAGTGTGGCTAACGTCAGCAGTGCTAGCAGCAGCAGCTGCTGCTCTGCTTGCAGGTTAATGTCCGTGTCTGTGC